>JAULAV010006617.1:0-174958 GCA_030789695.1 Scilla litardierei | reverse complement strand
CCGGGTTGTGGGATTCACGTTTGCTATTGCATGTATGATTTGATCTTGTGAAGGTTTTTCACAAGATATTCATAATGGAAATCTTGGGTTAGGGTTTCTAACCTAAGTATCCGGAAGGGATCCGGGTGGTTGGGACGTAGGATCACCGGGAACAAGTCGGGGAGACTTGGGTGGATCCGAACCCATTAACATCATTTGTTTGCATTGTTAATTTTGTTGTTGTCATTCAATTTAAGCTTCCGCAAATTGATTTGGTAGTTGTTTGCAATTTAATTTGGAATTATACTCCTTATTATTTTAAAGTACTATTCACCCCCCCCCTCTAGTACTTGTGCAGTAGCTGGTAGGGCATTACATTTGGTATCAGAGCCAGATACTTAGCTATGTCTGCCAACGACAACAAGACCGTGCCTCCACCTTCCAACTATGACACCTTCAGGAATCGTGAAGGAGCGTCATCGGTGATGGAAGGACATTCCTCTACGATGCCTCCATTCTTCAACGGTACCAACTATGGGTATTGGAAATGCTGGATGAAAACCTTCCTCCGGAGTGCATCCTTATGGAGGACTACAATGAAGGAATACATCGAACCCAAAGAAGAAGACTTTGAGAAATGGACTACCGCGGAGGTCGCAGCGGAGGTAAGCAATGCCAAGGCAATGAACGCCTTGCAATGCGCATTGGAGCCCGAGGACTTCAATAAGATATGCACATGTAAGAGTGCATATCAAATTTGGAACTCCCTCCTCATTCTTCATGAAGGGACGAGTAGGGTAAGAGACTCTAAACTCGTAGTCGTAAACAAAGATTACGAAATGTTTCATATGCAACAGGGCGAGAAGATGAAAGATAATTACGCTCGTTTTGTTGACATAATAAACGAGTTAGAGGCCATCGGCAAGTCCTAAACTCAAAAGGAGAAGTGCTCAAAGCTTATTGAAGGACTTCCCTCTTCTTGGGAAAAACGTACCTTCGCCATCGAGGAAGGTAATGACATGAACAAATATACCGTAGTTCAACTAATGGGTACTTTGATGTCATACGAGGTACGCAAAGATAGCAAGGTGAAGTTACAAGAAAAGATGAAGTCCTATTTGAACCTAGAATCGCCTAAGAAAAAGGCGATTGCATTCAAGGCGGCTTCATCCACCTCTACCGATGATGAGGACTCGGAAGAAGAAATGGACATGGAATCCATTGCACTCATGGCAAAGAAGTTCAATCGCTTCTTCCGAAAGGGTAACTTCAAACAAAAATCTAAGTTTACTTCTACTAACGCATCTCCACCTTTGTGCTTTAAATTCAATAAGCCGGGACACATCAAAGCGGATTGTCCTCAAAACAAGCAAAAGGAGAAGTGGAAGGCGCCGAAGTTCGACAAGTCAAAGAAGTACAAAAAGAGGTACAAGAAGGGACTTGTCGGAGCAACATTCACCGACTCCGAGGATTCCTCAAGCGGAGAGTCGGATGATGAGAAAGTGGAGCAAGCGCACATGTGCTTCATGGCAAGAGAGGAGCATGATCAAGGATCTTCCTCCTCCGATGATAGCGACGACGAAGGCGATGAGGTAACGATGGATGATCTTAGGGATGCTAACTCTCATTTATGGTCTAAATACACTAAATTAGTAAATAGATATACTAAAGTAAAAGATGACCTAGCTAGCATTCAAACCTCGCCTAAGACTATCATCACCAACAACGACACCGTTGTTGAAGAGTTAAGAAATGAGATTATTAATCTCAAATCTAAACTTGAACATGTTAGCATCGAGGATCCGGAAGAACATAGGATAGCGGATTTAACTTCTCAAAACTCGACTTTGAGTATTGAGAACGAGAATCTTAAATCTCGTGTTTTTGTGCTCACATCGCAAGTATCCAATTTGGATACTTCTATGCGTTCTCTCAAAGAGAAATATGAGAACACTTTAGGCCGAATCAATAGATTCAATAAGGGTAAGGACCATTTGGATAAAATCCTAAGTGACTTACTTCCGCCCAATCACCACATTGGTTTGGGGTATACGATGGGATGTCCATCCAAAGCGGCCACTACTTTTGTTAGGCCAACTTCCGGTGACTCTACGAGTGGTAGCAAACACTCTATTGGTAGTTCATCTACCAATGGTGCTTCCACCTCGTCCACACCCTCTTTTGGAAGGAAACCCACTTTGGGTGGACCTCCAAAGAAGGGGCATGCTTATATGTACACAAATACCATGCCACGTAGGAACACACGTCCTACTCCACCATCTCACACATATGATGATTTCTATGCTACACGTTCACGGGCACGTGCACACCATGTGAGACACCCTCACGCACGTGTTCCCACACATGCATATGTTCACCCACCTCATCGTATGAATAATTCTCGTCATGCACCATTCCATCATGTTCCGTATGCCTATCCACGTCATGCATCACGTAGAAACCAACAACGCATGCATGCACCCAATAGGATGATGGCTCCCAAAATTTTCACTATTTGGAGCCCAAAGGACACAAGCATGGATGAAAAACAAGAATATATGAATGCTTATTTTTCGGATGTTGTGCATAGTAGAGATTATGTGGGGAAGTCAAAGTCCAATTGGACTTGGCTTCCAAAGGTCTAACTTTTGAGGACCCAATGACCTTGGGTACCATGATATGAAAGTTTCTATCTTTAGGTACTCAAGGAAAAGAAAAAGAAGAGGAGCAACAAATTTAAATTTAGCTCCAAAGGGGATTGGATACTCGATAGCGGGTGTTCAAAACACATGACGGGTGACGCTCAATTGCTCTCCGGAGTGGTTCCCATTGCAAATGGAAATCGCGTCGTATTTGGAGACAACGAGAGCGGAACCATCGTCGGTGTTGGTAAAGTGGGTAACCCTTCTAAACCCTTAATTAGTGATGTTTATCTAGTTGATGGTTTAAATCATAATCTTATTTCAATAAGCCAACTTTGTGACAAAGGTTACAAAGTTAGCTTTGCGAAAGGATTGTGTCATATTTCAAATGATAATAATAAATTATTATTTTCCGGCACACGCCATAAAGATATTTATATTTTGGATCTTCCTAAGTCATATGAACAATGTCTCGTTGCCAACACAAGTGAACAACAATTATGGCATCGACGATTTGGACATGTGAACTTTGGAACACTTTATAAGCTTTCGAAATTAAATTCCATTAAAGGTTTTCCGAAACTCATTTTTGAAAAGAAAAGTTTTTGTGATTCTTGTCAACGTGGCAAGCTTCCTAAATCTTCATTTAAACCTAAGAAAAGCATTTCTACGAAACGGCCACTAGAGCTATTACATCTAGATTTATTTGGGCCAACTAGAGTTGCTTCCTTAGGAAATGCGAGATATGGACTAGTCATCGTTGATGATTATTCAAGATTTACATGGGTATTTTTCTTATGTAATAAAAATGAAGCTTTTGAAAACTTCACAATATTTGTGAAGAAAGTACAAAATCTCATCGGAACCACCATTGTCACTATTCGTAGTGATCATGGGGGTGAATTTGAGAATGAGTCTTTCTCAAATTTTTGTGATGATCTTGGAATTACTCACACGTTTTCTTTCCCTCGCGCACCTCCTCAAAATGGTGTTGTTGAGAGGAAGAATAGAACGCTTGTGGAGTGTGCTCGCACTATGCTCGAAGATAGTCAACTTGGTTATCAATTTTGGGCGGAAGCGGTACACACCGCTTGTTATGTGTTTAATAGAATACTTTTGAGGCCCGGCACCAAACAAACTTGCTATGAATTGTTGTTTGGTAGATTGCCTCAAGTTAAACATTTTCGTGTTTTCGGCGCAAAATGTTTCATTAAAAACACATATGAGAATTTGGACAAGTTTGATCCGAGATCGGATGAGGGGATATTTGTTGGGTATTCCTCACGTAGCAAAGCCTACCGGATATACAACAAAAGATCCTCTACGATCGAGGAATCACTTCATGTCTCTTTTAATGAGAATTTTACTTCTTCTAGAATTTCAAATGATAATGATTCTATGGATGTTTTATGTGATTCATTTGAAAATTCTAAGTCTATTGATTCAATTGATTCTATTGAGACTAACCCGACTAATGAAGTTGTTGAGAATGTGCCTAGTGATCAAGGTATTCCCAAGCGGCTTCATACCGTTCGCGACCATCCCCATGAGCAAGTTATTGGCAATATTAATGATAGTGTCAAGACGAGATCTCAAGTCCACCACTTCGCCAATTGTGCTTTTGCCTCATCGTTAGAGCCAAAGAATATCGTTGAAGCGTGCGAAGATAGTGCTTGGATCCTTGCCATGGAGGAGGAACTCATTCAATTCGAGAGGAATGAGGTATGTGAGCTTGTTCCTTTGCCATCGAAGAACCACACCGTCATAGGGACAAAGTGGATCTTCAAGAACAAAACCGACGAAAACCAAGTCGTCGTCCGGAACAAAGCAAGGTTAGTTGCTCAAGGCTATCGCCAAGAGGAAGGTATCGATTTCGAAGAATCCTTCGATCCGGTAGCTAGATTAGAATCAATTAGACTTTTATTGTCTTATGCATGCCATAAAAATTTTAAGTTATTTCAAATGGATGTTAAAAGTGCATTTTTAAACGGAGATGTCGTTGAGGAAGTTTACGTTTCTCAACCTCCGGGCTTCATAAATGAAAAATTTCCAAATCATGTTTTTAAACTAAAGAAAGCTCTTTATGGTTTGAGACAAGCTCATCGAGCTTGGTATGATCGCCTAAAGAATTTTCTTTTGGATTTGAATTTTAAAATGGGTGAAGCCGATTCTACACTTTTTGTTAAGCATGCGAATAATGATATTTTATTAGTTCAAATTTATGTTGATGATATCATTTTCGGTGCTACTAACTTCACTCTTTGCGAAGAGTTTTCTAATGTTATGAAGGATCAATTTGAGATGAGCCACATGGGCGAACTCAAATATTTCTTAGGACTCCAAATTCGCCAATTGAACGATGCAATCTTCATCCACCAAACGAAGTATACGGTGGAGTTGCTTAAGCGATTTGGAATGGAAAGTGCTTCCAGGAAAAAGACTCCAATGAGCACGACTACGCATCTTGACAAGGATACGGGCGGTAAGGATGTAGACATTCGTCTATATCGAGGTATGATAGGTAGTTTACTTTATCTTACCGCAAGTAGGCCCGATATTATGTTTGCCGTATGCGTATGTGCTCGTTATCAGTCTCAACCTAAGGAGTCTCACTTAGTAGCGGTAAAGCGTATTTTCCGTTATCTGAGTTACACTTTAGATTTTGGATTACTTTATCCGAAATCTAGCACGTATGAGTTAGTCTCATACAGTGATGCCGATTATGCGGGATGCAAATCCGACAGGAAAAGTACTAGTGGCACTTGCCATTTTCTAGGAAATTCTCTTGTCTCTTGGTTTTCCAAGAAGCAAAATTCCGTATCACTTTCAACCACCGAGGCGGAATATATTGCCGCCGGTGCCGCTTGTGCCCAGGTTCTTTGGATGAGACACACTTTGAAGGATTTTGGTATTCACTGTGATACTAGCCCTATCATGGTGGATAACCAAAGTGCTATCTGTCTGTCAAAGAATCCGGTGCACCATTCCCGATCAAAACACATAGATGTCCGACACCATTTCTTAGATGATCATGTTGCTAAAAAGGACATCATTTTAGTGTACGTTGAAACCCAAAAGCAAATCGCCGATATTTTCACGAAACCCCTAAAGGAGGACTCCTTTGTGCGGTTGCGTCGAGAATTGGGGATTATGGGTGAATCCGAGATATAGGATTCATATTTAAACTCAATTATCTTGCATGCTATTATATTTTGCGATATTTCATTCATGCTAGATTTATTGAATTTTTGGGAATTTTATGTGATTTGTTTGAATTTATGATCGAATTCGTATTTCAATGTCGTATTTAAGATTTCGACGTTTTATGGGGTAATTTAGATGACTAATGAGAGTGTTAAGATGTTTCATCCAAGTGGTTTGTGAAGAGAAATCAATTATCAATTTTTGGACTCTTCTAGTCGGTTTCAGTTCACTTGTCAACCGACTAGATGCTCATCTAGTCGGTCAGCAAGTGAACTCAGACCGACTAGATCAAGCTTCAATCTTAATCTTATCATTTTCCTTCTTTAGTCGGTCACAGTACACTTACCGACCGACTAGATTGAAAACTAGTCGGTCAGTGAATATACTGCGACCGACTAATTCTAGCCCTAAAAAACCCTGTTTGCCTCTGTTTCGACTTGGTCGGTTCAAGCTCATTGACCGACCGACTAGATCGTAATCTAGTCGGTCAGTACTTGCACTGTGACCGACTAAGTGGGTTAGGGCAAATGCGTATTTTCGATTTCCAAACCGACTTAATCTCATTTCGTCCGACTAAAACTCATTCTAGTCGGTATCCATCTCTCTCCTCCAGCCCGATAAACCCAAACCCCCTCCGAGCCTCTTCATCTTCCCGTCGACTCCGGCCAGATCTCCGGCCATCCCCGCCGTCCGCCGCCGTCGCCGACTCCTCCTAGGTATATCTCCCTCTCCTAGGTCTCTTTTCCTATTTCTAGGGTTTTCTCTCTTTGATTTCACTCCTAGCTCCTAGGGTTTCAATTTTAACCTAGGGCTTGTGAAATCTATGGTTGGTATTTCCGATTTCTGTTGATCTCTAGGGTTTGTGTCGCTCGTAGTTTCAGTTGCTTGTGCTCGTCGTGCTATGGCAAAGACGAGAATTCCTATCGCCTCTTCTGGGGCTTCTCCTATGTCTATAGGGCCTTCCGACCCTAGGAATCCCCCTAAGCCTAAACGTCGTGCCATATGATCTTAAGGCCAATCCTAAACCATATCCTCGCCTTGTGAAATTGTTCTATGCCAATCGCGTTCGAGGCCAGTACGATGCCAGTCACTCCATTGAGACTACTGTCTTGGGAACTCCTATAGTTCTCACGGCAGAAATCTTGGGGGAGATTCTTGGCTGTTCGTCGTGTGGTCTCCTTCCTTCGGACATTTCCGTCGATGATATTTCTTCCTTGGATCAGTCAGTTCTTTCAGATATCTTCCATGGTATCCCCTCCGCATTCATTGGTGTTCCATCAAAATCTTTCAAGCCGAATGCGTGGGTCCTTAACCTGATCTTGAAGTCTTTTCTACTCCCTAAGTATGGATCATCTTCTCTTCCATCCCAGCCGTTCTTGAAATTGATCTACGCTCTTTTCTTGGGGTGCGAGATTAACTGGGCTCGCGTGATACTCGATAAGATGGACTCTTTCGAGTGTATACGCAAGACCAATAAATTTGCGCATATTCCATACCCTTGTCTGTTGACCCTCGTGTTTCGTCATTTCCGAGTCCCTCTCCCTCCTGACGATGAGCGTCCCTTGGGTACTCCTCTGAACGCGACGGCCGTTAAGAAATCTCAAGCAGCGCTTCGTCACGTGCAGAGGTCTACCGCATCTGCTTCCCAGTCTACTCCGTCAGCTGCTGCAGCCCCCGCTCCTCCTGCCACATTAGACGATGTCGTACGTCTACTTCGTCAGCACGACTCCCGTTTGGCTCGTACTGAGGAGGTAGTCTGCCGTATGGCTCGTATGATGGGGATTGATCTTCCTCCTTCAGTTTCTGAGGCCGAGGAGATGGACGATGAGGAACTTGACGAGCTTGTCACGTCCTTAGCCCGTGGCGATGAGGCCACTGCTGCTGCTGCTGCTGCTACCACTTCAGCTCCTGGAGATGGCACCACTTCCGGTGCTCCAGAGACGTCTGCTTCAGCACTTCAGTCTTCTGAGCCTGCTGCTGACCCTGTTGCCGAGCCTGCTGATATTCCTGTTGACATATCTGCCGTCGAGCCCGTCGTTGACGTCTCGACTCCTGCCCCGTCGATCCCGTCTGTTGAGACACCTCTTCTCCCTGCAGAGCCTGAGTCCACTCCGTCGACTGGACCCACGGAGACTGCAGATCCAGCCACTTCCTCGTGATCGTTTGCTCCGAGGACTCTCCACTGCTCATTGGATGATTTACCTTTTTGAGAGTGTTTTATTTTGGGTTAGGACGGAGATTGATGGTTGTTTTGATGTACTTTTGAGTTTTCTGGATGTGGGTTGGATATTTTGATATGTTGTATTTTGATGTACTCTGGATATTGATGATGATGTTATTTTTTGGTGTAGACGATGATGTAGTTCTTTTTGATGTTTATATAGATGATGTATCGCACTTGATATGATGTATTTTTTTTATATTCGATATCTTTTTGGATGTACTCAGCATGTTATCATTTCTATATATACATCGATGCTCATGTTGTGATATTTACTTCGTCGTGCACATTAATTCTCTTTCAATGTCCATGCAATGTGATTGCGTCGCTCGATGCTTAAATGCTTGGTTAAATAGATTATATTTCTATAATTATATAGAATTGTTTTCCATGCACAAATTTAACCAAGAATATTGAATATTGAAGAGTATGTTTCTTTATTCAAGAAATGAATAATTATTTGGTATTTTTGATGATTTTGATTATTTTTTTTGATAATGGACATTTTGGCACACCTTGATTTGATTTCCACATTTTTCCCTTGGTGTCAATTTGGTCCATCGTCATTGTCTACGACTCCCGATGTTGGATTTTCCATTTCCTAGTTGTTGTCGTTGTATGCCCCCCATTTTTGGGATAATGCCAAAGGGGGAGAGATAATGATAATAAATAGCGCAAATGAAAATTTAACTCAAGTTCCAAGAATCTAGTTTGATATGTTAGATTCAGGGGGAGTTAAGATATATATAAGGATTTTCAAATCCGATATTTCAAAAATCGATTCTCTTTATTTATCTTACTTGTCTGCTTGATGCAATTCATATATATTCATTTTGGAATTAACGTGTCATCAATGCAGGGGGAGTAAGTATTTTACATTTGAATCATTATTTTTTATTATTATTTATGTTGGTTTGTCATCACCAAAAAGGGGGAGAATGTTGAATATTGGACTCCCCGGATTTGGTTTTGATGATGAGCAAACATAAATAATCCATGAACTAACAATTTGTGAGCGCAGTATTGGAGATCGTCGCCAAATTCACGAGAACATTCAAAGCGACATCTCAACACTTCCCAAAACTCGTATTCATGCCTAAAGCATCGTTGAAGCTCATGCGCCGTTTTGGAAGTTATGAAAATTCAATCGAAGCTCTCGAAGACCGTTTATTAAGATTTTATTTATAGTCTTTTTAGCTTCGATATATAGAATGTTAAGCCTTGAGTATATCTTACGTTTCTATCTTCATTACGCTCATTTAGTAGCTCTAGGATCCTTGCACAAGTTCATTCTAACTTCCTCGAAGCATCGCGCTTTGATTCGGACTTTATTGTGCATGTTAGTTGGTACAAGAACAAGTACTGACCGACTAGATGGTGATCTAGTCGGTCGGCAACTCTTCTTGGACCGACTAGTTTGATTCCTTAATTTCTTGGACTTTACTGTTTACAGTTAGTCGGTCTACGTTGACTCACCGACCGACTAGTTTGTAAACTAGTCGGTCAGTGATGCTTCTTTGACCGACTAGTTGTGACTTACTGTTCATGCTAAATTTCTCCTAAGCTACTGTTTATCGTTAGTCGGTCTAAGAACGTTTGGTGACCGACTAGTTGACAATCTAGTCGGTCAACTTTTGTTCTTGGACCGACTAAGTCAACTTGTGTTCAGACTATTTCATTTTGCCTCTTAGTCGGTCTATGTTCACTGACTGACCGACTAGTTGTGAAACTAGTCGGTCAGAAAGTCTTCTTGGACCGACTAGATTTCTAGGTCTGAAATTCTATCTCTTCTCAGATCTACACTTAGTCGGTCCATGCTGTTTGACTGACCGACTAGTTGATGAACTAGTCGGTCAGTGATTGTTCTTTGACCGACTAATTTTCACAGATTTCTATCCGTTGGAGAATGACCTAACTTGTTTTTATGGGACCCTATAAATACGAACCTAGGTCATTTCTATCTAGGTAAGAGCTTCCATTCAGAGATTCATTGAGATCAAAAGAGATAGCCATTCTCACTCAAATCTAAAGCTCTCTTCCTCACAAGAAACCCATTCTCTCTCATTTCTAGATCTAGAATCCATCTAGAGAGAAGGTTGTTCTTGGTGAGCTCTTCAAGCTATTGCTTGATCCAAGTCTCCAAATCATCCCTAGGCACCGTTTGCTGGTCATTTCCTTGGTTCTAGGTCTTGGTGACTTCATCTTCCTCAAATCCTTCATTTCACCATTTGGGTAAGAAAAACTCAAGGTATAGGGTTTTGTGGTAAGATTGTTTATTTCATATTAAACTCTTTAATATTGCTTTGTGATTCTCTCGGTTGTGAGAGAAGGTTGTGATCCCGGGTTGTGGGATTCACGTTTGCTATTGCATGTATGATTTGATCTTGTGAAGGTTTTTCACAAGATATTCATAGTGGAAATCTTGGGTTAGGGTTTCTAACCTAAGTATCCGGAGGGGATCCGGGTGGTTGGGACGTAGGATCACCAGGAACAAGTCGGGGAGACTTGGGTGGATCCGAACCCATTAACATCATTTGTTTGCATTGTTAATTTTGTTGTTGTCATTCAATTTAAGCTTCCGCAAATTGATTTGGTAGTTGTTTGCAATTTAATTTGGAATTATACTCCTTATTATTTTAAAGTACTATTCACCCCCCTCTAGTACTTGTTCAGTAGCTGGTAGGGCATTACAAGGCGGACACGCTGTATTCTCTCCAAGCTATCCACATCAACGAGCATTCATTCTATATACTACGTCCCTATAACTGCCTGCTTCGTATGTGCACGTGGCGATTGCTTACTGCCATATGGGCCCACTCGACTCGGTTGCAGTAGACAATTACGTATAAGGATCCACAATCTCTATAACTGTGTGACCTTGCATGTTCTCCATACACTCTACATAAACAGTGGATCATTTCCGCCACAAACACGTCTCTCTGTGGCACGCCCTCTACAAGCTCCCAAAATCTTAACTCATATGGCTAAATAGAAACGTCTACACCATGTGCTCATCCACGCGGATTACACACCCACGTGCTATTTTACACCCATCGCATCCTTCCTCTATAGTCACCTAACTTGGGCATCAGAGGGTAGTCGGGGTTGCGCCCCCGACCCAGGAGGTTTGCCCCCGTCCGGTCTTCTGATAGATTTTCCTATCTCTTTTAGGAATCGGAGAAGGGCGCCGACCCGATGAAACCATCCTATCTAGGATCTTTATTGCAGGAATGCTTGCATCAGCGGTCCGGCCCAGATGCCCGTCAGCTTGATCTGGGCACCGCGAGATTCCATGCATCAACATTCTTTATATAATTAAGGGTGAAATATTCTATATAAGACAAATGTGTTGATGGAATGATATACATGGTTTGACTACCTCATCATGTGGGTCCCATCTCCCCATTCTAAAAAAGCACCATGTACCCAAGGCTACACACGCGAACACACACTTCTCACAAAATCCCAAGCACCCAATTTCAAATCTACAAAAAATACACACGTCTAGGTGGGGCTTGTAACATGGGATGGTGAGTGGGTTTTGATGGAGCCAATGCAATTTGTAGGATATTTTTGCAAGAGAGTAATGTAGAAAAGGTGACACCTGATCCTTATTAGATCAGGTGCTAAGACACAAAAAAAGTGAAAAGTACAAGCCCAACATGGGCTTGTACTTTCTGTGGAGCCCGCCAGTTTGAGTATTGCACATGATCTATTAGATCAGGTGCCACCTGATCTACATGATTCTCTTTTTGCAATGTAGTTTCCATAAAAGCGCATGTCTGCACATTGCTTTTGGGGAAAAATACTCCAGTTTAGAAATCAAGCTCCTAAATAAAACGTCGGGCTTTCTACACAAAAAAATTTGGAAAATGCTATATACACCCCTCCTCATAGGGGTGTATGTAACTATATTTTCCAAATTTGGAAAAACTATAATTTAATTTTTGTTATGAATGGGGGAGACCTTTGGTCTCCACCCACTACCATCCACCATTACACCTACTACTATGTGGGTGTCCCTTGAGATTCATATGCAATTAACTCATATATGACTAATATTTATATGGCTATGGTTGAGACCATTAACCACTTATTCTTACAATTTTAACACGTTATCAAGCACGCTCATCAGCTGAGCCGAATCCCTGCCAACGGACGAATTGCGAGGACGCAGATTGGGCTTCCTTTTCCGAACTTCACTAGATCCGACGGGTAGGATCTAGAGGTAAAATCTAACAAACCGCTAGATCAACATTTTTCATGCGCATGCTGTTAAATTTGTGATATCTATTTTCTAAGAGATCTATAGTAATATCTATAGCAAGAAAATCAATTTTCAATCTATATATATACACACACAGATTTACTGTTTTTAATTAATTAATTCTTTAAAAAACGAGGCACCTGACCGGCCACCCCCCTTCGAATCGACGCTCCCGGAGAGCCGCCCCCGGTCGGGGGCCTCTCGTATCCCCCCCGGTCGGGGGCCTCTCTGAGCGAGCGCCGGCCACCCCCCCTTCGGGAGGGGGGGCTTCGAATCTTTGGATCTCCTGCCACCCCCCTATCGGGGGTCTACCGGAGTGGAAAAACCCCCCAGACGGGGGCCTCCGATTCGTCGCCCCCCTGTCAGGGGACCTCTTTTCGTTGTCGGAGCGCCGCCCTCCTGTCGGGGGGCCTCCTTTCGATTCACCGACCATCACCCCCCTTCATAAGGGGGGCTTCTTTGCGTCGAACACCCCACCCCCCGTCGGGGTGGGTGCTTCGAATCGCCCCACACCGGACCGCCCCCCGTCGGAGGGGAATTTGTAACGGTCACTTTCCGACCGTACGTATGTTAGTGCGTAGCTATGTTTCATGTGCGTTTTATGTATTTGATTTTTATTACCGTTGTCCGTATTCAGACACGCGACCGAACCCTGATTCCATAATCCTCTCGGAGGCGCAATCACCCCAGTATTTTCCTCTTAATTTTTGATATCAGTGGTCCATTCTGCATAACACATTATTAATATGAAAAACTTTTTTAATTATAAAATTTTGAAATTCAAGGCTGTGTGTTTCCTTCAAAACAAACTTAATATTATTAACTATCCTTAAACCTTAACTTTAATAAATCCAAGTGCTGCATGTGTCTTCAAAGGAAAAAAAGAATCAAATCTTTTTACTACCTGTATCAATAAAATCAAACCTAATCCCACTAAAATCCTAACTTAACCCATGTATCCCTCTCTTCCCTCTAACCGTGCAACAGACCCCTCCCCCTCTCTTCTACGTACAATCTCTCTCCCCCCCTAACATCTCCCTACAAAAAAAGAGCAACCCTAGGCTAACTTTTACAGCCGCCCTCCCCTATTCTCATCTTCACGCAACCAAACAACAGCACACCCAGTTCTCCATCTTCTCCAGCCCTCAGAGCCTCCCCTCGCCCATGAAAAACCTAGCTCCATTCATCCCTCGCACGCTTCACACACGAGCAGCCTCCACCCATCCTCGCGCGTCCATCTCTCTTCGCCCTGTCGCAACAAACCAGCGCCGCCTAACTCCTCCACCCAGCGCACGGCCTCACCTCCACGCATGACACAACCCCCATCCTCCATCTTCCCGGCCTCCACGCAAGCCTTTTGACCTACCCAGACCAGCCACCGCCCGCGTCGTTGTCGCCGTACCTGAGGTCGTGTCCCCCACCTGCAACAAATCGCAACGGCAAACTCTTAGAACTATGAGTTCTAAACACTGCCTTTGGTTATATACTTGTTATTATATTTATAAGTCAGTTGGCAGCATATGCAGTATGCATAGAATGTAACAACTATCTTGTGGCAGGGCAGGTTCACGTCTCTTCCATGCTATGACTGAAGTGTTTATGATTGAAACTGGTTGAAATAAATTATTTCTTAAGTCATTACTCAGTGAATACATATGAAACCTGATGAATAAGTCGAGTAATATAAGAAATTGCCTGATAAACATGAGTAAGAATCTTGAGCACAATATTACGTTGTTATAATGTTAAGGGCTGATCTCGATTATTTAACAAACACTAGTTTCATGTTATAATTACACATTATTTGAGGATGCTAATTTATTACATAGATAGGAACATTCAATTATTCACTCTATTGGAAAGCTCTCTGTTGATCAATGATTATGAATAAATATTGCATATTCTAACCTCATAATCATCTCCTCTTGTGCATATAATCCATGGAATCATGCTCTCTTAACTACATTTACGCTAACTCATCATTTATGAGCATATGATTTAATTCTTGCACAATTTCACTTCTCTAAGCATTATAAATGTCTATTATATTTATAGGGATTTTTCTAGATTTTTCAGGTGTCCCGAAAGAGGCTAAATCAACCCAAGAAGAGGAGTGCAAAACAGACACCTGCAGAAGCAAAGACAGTCGCCTGGGAACCCAACAGTCGACTGCCCAACCAACGGCAGTCGCCTTTCTTTAAAGAACTGAAGCCGGCGAAGCTGAAGCCCGATGACAGTCGCCTGAAAGAGGATTGGCAGTCGACTGTAATCTCATACAGTCACCTGTCATCTTCGCATCAGTCGACTGATATTTCAGATTCCCGAGGGAGTAAAAAGGGCCAACTCTCTGTTATTTTGACATTTCTGCAGCAGGCGACTGAAGGGCAAACTACAGTCGCATGTGGATTGCACAGGCGACTGTGAGTTTTAAAGACAGTCGCCTGTTGCCCTTTGGTAGGAACGACAATCATCTTTGCATCAGTCGACTGTTGTTTGTTCGACAGTCGACTGATCGGGGGTTTTCGGCCGCAGTCTGGGTTACGAGAAACGGGTTTTTCTTAACCTGATTTCTCTCCAGTTGTTGTGAATCGTTGGACGAGGATTTGGATGGATGAGATGTAACCCCTAGGCGGTATAAAACACTACTATTTAGATGTAATAGGGGAGAACAAAATAGAACTTAATCTTTTGCTATTTTTAGGTCATCTTCTCCCTTGAGAAGGGGATTAGGGGTTTTAAGAGTTTTGAGCTTTCTGATTTCGTTTTTGCTATTGCTGAGACTGATTGCTGATTGAAGAAGCTTGTATTTGGTGACAAATCTCCAACCCTCTTTCTAATACATATTAGCTTTCATCCTTTGCATTGAATTATGTCTATTTTTATGAACGTTGATTCTGTTCTTGAAATGCTAGGGTAGATTCATTGTGTGGGTGTTTTGGATTGATGTAGGATGTATTGATTGCTTTGCTAATGTTAATTTCCAGTACCCCTTGTTAATCCATATTGTTGGGTGAATTAAACTTATGAGTAATTGGGTTTGATACTATCCATGGAGGAACCGAAGAACGGCGGTGCTTCGTAATTACTGCATCTATGTATCCAATGGGTATTGCATATCTTGAAATGAATGCAAGACTATTTCAATCCATATTTCGTAATTTAGAAGTTTAATTCATCCATCAATTAAAATTGTTAATTGGGTTGTGACCCATCTATTGAATCGTGCATTACCCGAAAGGGGCCGCAGAACGGTGGTTGTGCGCTGCGCACCACAACTTACATGCACTACTCTCGCATACCTTGAAATGGGTGTGAGAGTGATTAATAAGCTTCAATTAGGGGAAGAACCCAGTTAGCAATTACCTTTGGTGCACCCCATATGTGCTTAATTGATTTATTTCCCGATCCTCATACCTTGAAATGGATGAGCGATCGAGTTATTATGGAATTAATATTTAGCAGAGCAATTGAGTAATCCTACCGATATCCTCAACACCCGCACTATTCCTCTCCCTTGCATCCAAACCTTAGGACATTACCCTAACTTTAGGATATTTAGATAAACCAACTATCCAAACAATCATTCACCCCTATAGGGTGGTAAGAACCCTCAACCATTCTTTACATGCTCTAACCATTTGTGCGAATTTGCAGATTAGTTCCGTCTCTGTGGATACGATCCCGTACTTACTGGGTATATTATTTGCCGACCTCGTACACTTGCGAGTATCACCTTTTCAGGGAAAGTCAAGCAAATTGGCGCCGTTGCCAGGGACGGCGTATCTTCATTTCACACTCTGGTTTTTTTTGTGAAAATTTGGTGAGATGTTTCCATTCTACTATTTATATTCATTGCGGATATCCGAGTTTGCTTTTCAATTTTTATAATCATCAAAATTAAAAAAATAGGCTAATCTTGGAAAGTTTTGGCTTGAACTCAATTGTCTAGTTTATGTGGTTAAGGACTCCTCGAACACATAGGCTAGTAAGAAACTAGACATGGCCGATAACAACACCAACACTAACGGTAATGACAACACCAATCATAGCGAGGACGATCACTCTCAACATGAGGGTGATTGAAGTTTGAGATATGTGTTGAGGCCGAGTAGGTCTGCTACCGGCTCGTGCATTGTGCTTCCAGCCAATGCGAATTCTTTTAGCCCAAGACCTGGGATATTTCAAATTCTTCCCACTTTTCATGGTGTAGAGAAGGAGAACCCTTATCTACACATAAAGGAGTTTGAAGATGTCTGCCTCACATGTTCTGATGGGAAGGCAAGCAATGAAACCATTTATCTAAAAATGTTTCCTTTTTCTTTAAAGGATAAAGCTAAAAATTGGTTTAATGTTATACTCTCTCATACTATTAACTCCTGGTTAGCAATGCAAGCTGAATTTCTGAAAAAGTTTTTTCCCTTGCACAGGACTCAAGGATTAAAGCGGCAAACGGCAAACTTTTCTCAGAAGCCAAACAAAAGCTTTGATATCACTTGGAAAAGGTTCAAGGAGCTGCTACTAGCATGTCCACACCATGGATTTGATGAATACTGTCTCATCGATTTCTTTTACGACAGACTCATCCCATCGATGAAGCAATTCGTGGAAATGATGTGCAACGGAGAATTTCTAGATAAGACCTCGGAGGAGGCATGGGATTACTTAGAATCCATAGCTGAGAATGCGCAAAGTTGGGAGGCGACTCCTGAATCTGTGAGAAGAGAATTACCTCAACCTTTGGCTCGTGGATGTCTCCTTACATTGACCCAAGAGGAAGCCTTAGAAGCAAGAATGGAGGCCATCATTTGCAAGAGACTTGAAGGGTTGCAGTTGAAAGGAGTGAAGGTAGTGACGGTTGGTAATGAAGGGCTATGTAACCTTTGCAGTAGCGCAGACTATGGTATCACTCAATGTCCTAACCTACCACTAGCAAAGGAAGTACTTCAAGACCCCACTTAAGTGAATTATGTGGCGAATTCCAACTAAGGGCAAGGATACAACAATTCCCACAATCAAGGCCCGAGTTGGAGGAATAGCTCGAATTTGAATTGGGGATCCCAAAGACAACAATAGGCTCAACCATCATATCGTCCACCCTTCAACAACAACAACAATCAACAAGACATCCAAAGGAGGAGGGATGAAACAAATGAACCCCAAGTGCAATATCTGAGCAACACATTGCAACAATTCATCCAAATGCAAACAACGCAAAATCAAGCCAATTTCCAACAATGGCAACAACCACAACAAACCCAGGCGCAACATCAACAACAATTTCAACAACTCAACGAGAACATGGCAAAGCTTGTGGCAACTCTAGAGAAGGACAAGCTTCCGGTACAACCACTCCCCAACCCTAACATGAATTCATTATCGAGAGGACCCAACGTCAAGTCTTGTCAAGCGGTGACAACCTTGAGGAGTGGTCGAAAAATTGAGAAGCCGGAGCCACCGAGAGTCGAAGCGGAGATAGTTATGGAGAATGAAGCCACCACAAATGAAGAGGTGCAAGAGGGAAGATCGGACAAAGGCAACCATTCCGAAGAGATCGTCATTGAGGAGCCCGTGCCGTACATTCCTTCCGCACCTTTCCCTCAAAGGCTTCAACCTCCACGGAAAGATAAGTTCCAATCCGAAATCTACGAAATATTTCAAAAATGTCAAATTAATATCCATCTTCTTGATGCAATAAATCAAATTCACACATATATTAAATTCTTAAAAGATTTATGCACCGTTAAGAGGAATGTTAGTGTCAAGAAAAAGGCATTCCTAACACAACAAGTTAGTGCTATTGTGCAACACAACACTCCTACTAAATACAAGGATCCCTGCTCACCTATAATCCCATGCATCATAGGAACCAAAAAGATAGGTCAAGCCTCCTTGATTTAGGTTCGAGTGTTAATATTTTGCCTTATGACTTGTACATGCAATTAGGACTTGGAGAATTAAAATCCACACCCATTATTCTCCAATTGGCCGATAGATCCATGAAGGTCCCCAAGGGTAGCATTAGGGGTGGCAAAATAGATCCGACCCGACCCGACCCGACCCGAACCCATCCTCTTGGGTCGGGTATGGGTAAGGGCCAATCCGGGTCGGGTTGAATTCGGGTCAACCTGACCGACCCGGATAAAAATCCGGGTCGGGTACGGGTTTGACCCCTCGACCCGGTTGACCCGAATTCGACCCGTATTTTCACTCTTTTCACCCCAACCCGACCCGGACCCGACCCGGACCCGACCCGAACCCGACCCGAACCCGACCTTTTTTGAAAAATAATCACTATTTCACACCAAACCCGACCCGAACCCGACCCGACCCGCCCGTTTGCCACCCCTAGGTGGCATAGAGGATGTACTTGTCCAAGTGGACAAATTTTACTACCCGGTGAACTTTGTCGTGTTGGATATCTTTGGGCCTCAAACCAAAACACCAACCCCCATCATTTTAGGTAGACCATTCCTAGCCACAATCAATGCTATAATCAATTGTAGAGATGGTCAACTTAAGATCTCTTTTGGCAACATGACCCTTGACTTAAACATTTTCAATGCTTGTAAGTTGCCATCGGGGGATGGTGAGTTTGAGGATGCTTGCATGATTGAAACTCTAGTTGAAGAGCATTTTGATGCGGAATTTGTTGAAGCGCTTAATTTCATTGATCATTTTTGTGAAAATATTGACACCGAGTGTTTTTCGCAGGAAGTTGGCGCGGTCACTAAGTGGATGCCATCTTTTGAGCCGCTACCATTGGACACGCCTTCTCAAAGGCCATCGAAGCTAGAGCGCCCATCCTTGGATTTGAAGCCGTTGCCGCCATATTTGAAGTATGCATTTCTTAGGGAATCCGGCACATTCCCCGTGGTAATATCGTCTAAACTTTCTAATGAGCAAGAAATGCAATTGCTAGATATGCTTAAAACTCACAAGGGGGCAATTGGTTGGATAATTACCGACATTAAAGGTATTGACCCCCTCATTTGTAAGCACCACATCTACTTAGAGGATGACACCAAACACACTAAAGAGTGCAACGTAGGTTAAATCCTAACCTAAAGAAGTGGTAATGGGTGAAATCCTTAAGCTTCTTGATGCGGGCATTATATACCCCATTGCCGATAGTAGATGTGTTAGCCCCATTCAAGTTGTACCTAAAAAATCGGGGCTAACAGTTATTAAAAATGAAAACAATGAGCAAGTCCCCATGCGAGCCACCACGGGATGGAGCATGTGCGTTGACTATAGGAAGCTTAATTCTAAGACCCGTAAAGACCATTTCCCTCTCCCATTTCTTGATCAAATCCTAGAGAGGGTGGCCGGACACGAATATTATTGCTTCCTTGATGGCTACTCTGGTTATTACCAAATTGAAATAGCACCCGAAGAACAAGAGAGGACCACCTTCACTTGTCCTTTTGGCACTTTTGCATTCTGGAAGATGCCATTTGGCCTATGTAATGCCCCTGCAACCTTTCAACATTGTATCCTTAGCATTTTCCATGATATGGTTGAAAAGATTGTGGAGGTATTCATGGATGATTTCTCTGTGTATGGTAGCTCATTTAATATTCGTTTATCTAACTTGGCTTTGGTGTTAGATCGGTGCATCGAGAAAAACCTTCTCTTGAATTGGGAGAAATGCCATTTCATGACCACCGAAGGCTTAGTCCTCGGTCATATTGTATCCAAGGAAGGTATGCACGTCGAGAAAGCCAAGATCGAGGTAATAGAAAAGCTACCACTCCTCATTGTGTAAGAGATATTCGATCATTTCTTGGGCATGCATGTTTTTATAGGAGGTTCATAAAAGATTTTAGTTCCAGCCTCTTTGCATGCTTTTCAAAAATGATGTAGATTTTGCTTGGAATAATGATGGTCAACTTGTTTTTTAGAAGTTGAAAATTTTGCTCACATGTTCACCTATTCTTCAGGTGCCAGATTGGACATCACCCTTCAAAATCATGTGCGATGCTAGTGACTATGCGGTTGGTGCCGTGCTTGTACAACGCAAGGACAACGTCCCCTTGTTGATTTACTGAGCAAGCAAGAGCATGAATGAGGCTCAACGAAACTACACCACCGCGGAGAAGGAGCTTTTAGCCGTTGTCTTCGCGTTGGAGAAATTTAGGAGCTACATATTGGGATTCCCAATTACAATCTTCACCGACCATGTCGCTCTTAAATATCTCATTTTCAAGAAAGACGCTAAGCCTAGACTAATCCGTTGGATTTTGCTCTTGCAGGAATTCAACATCGCCATCAATGACAAGAATGTAGCGGAAAATCAAGTTGCCGATCACCTTTCACGGTTAACGATGAGCATGGAGCCGGCAACCATCCCATTGAATGGTTCGTTTCCCGACGAACATCTTTTTGCGGTCTCCCACACACTCCCATGGTATGCCGACATAATAAACTACTTGGTCACCGGTAAGACCCCTTCTACTTGGTCTCGCCAAGATTGCAAAAGGTTCATCTTTGGGATAAAATCTTTCTTTTTTCGATGACCCTTACCTTTACAAGTATTGTAATGATCAAATAGTAACGAGGTGTATACCCGACCATGAGTTTGATAGTGTTTTACACTTTTGCCATGAAGTTGTGTGCGGTGGTCATTTTTTCGCCTAAAAGACCGTAGCAAAAATTCTACAATGTGGTTTTTATTGGCTTACCATGTTTAAGGACACTTATACATATTGTAAATCATGCTTAGCTTGCCAAAAGTTGGAGGGAATTACTAAAAGAAACATGATGCCGCTAAACCCCATTCTTGAATTAGAAATTTTTGATTGTTGGGGCATTGATTTTATGGGGCCATTTCCCACATCCTTTGGGTACACATATATTTTGCTAGCTATAGATTATGTATTTAAATGGGTTGAGGCTATTCCTTGTGGACCAATGATGCGGCTATCGTGCTCAAATTCATGAAAGAAAACATTTTCGCACGATTTGGGATGCCAAAGGCTATGATAAGCGACGGAGGGTCACATTTCTGCAACCGCCTCTTCGCAAGCTTAATGACGAAGTTTGGGGTGAAACACTAGGTTTCCACACCATACCACCCACAAACCAATGGATAAGCAAAGTTGGCGAATCGAGAGATCAAGAACATACTCCAAAAGACGGTGAATCCATCAATGAAGGATTGGAGTATGCGTCTTTCCGAAGCATTGTGGGCGTACCGTACCGCCTACAAAACGGTTTTAGGGATGTCCCAATATCGCTTAGTTTTTGGAAAATTTTTACATTTGCACATTGAACTTGAACACAAATCTTTTTGGGCAATTAAAAAGTTTAAGTGTGAAATTGACCACTCTTCTCGTAAATTGCAGTTAGTGGAACTCGAAGAGATAAGAGGGAGGCATACAACAATTACAAGCTTGTGAAGGAGAGGCTTAAATGTGCCCATGATCGAATCACTTTGAGGAGAGAATTCACCCCGGGAGAGAAAGTGCTACTTTACAACTCAAGACTTCATCTCTTCCCCGGAAAGCTTCGTTCGAAATGGATTGGACCTTTCATTGTTCGGGAGGTGTTTCCACATGGCGCGGTGACCATTGCCAACCCACAAAATGGTAATGAATTTAAAGTGAATGGCCAACGCTTAAAGCACTATCAAGAGCCGTGGAGCAGAGACGAGCACACCATGGAGCTTACGGAACCACCGCCAGGTGGAACCAACTGGGTGTGTTCGGTCCAAAACTTTCCTATCTAGTAATATGTAGTAATGAATAACTCTTGCACAAGCTTTCTTATCCTAGTTTATCCATCTTCATGCATATACTTCATCTCACCCTTTAAACATTGAGGACCATGTTTATTTTTAGTTGGGGGGGGTGTGGACTAGGATGTAGAAACTTCTTGAGCATCTTTTTATTATTTTCATCCTTTTTGTGGATAAATTGAATGAAAGAAAAAAAATTTCCATCCATCACCAACATTTCTGCAACCCATAGCTTTTTGTTAGACCCATTGATTAAATGTGGTGATTCTTCCCAACTTTGGTAAAAAAATGTATTCTTGAAGTGGATTTTGCAAATTAGGGTGTGTTGTATCTTTATGTACTAGGGGCAATTAATTGTCTCTCTTCATGCTTACACTTGGCCCTTTAATTTGAAGTTCATGACAATTACCACCCATTTGAAACCCTATAGTGATGTAGAAACCTTGGTATCAACAACCAATTGATTTAGCCTTAGAAATTTTAAAAATTTGGCTAGGTTTATATTCATGGATCCTAAGATAGTGACTTGGAATTTGGAGTTGCTCAAATGAATGCTATCAAATGCTACAATAATAAGTGCACTTGTGCACATTTGAATAAGGCATGAATTTTTGCCATGTTACTTTGAATAAGGCAAAAATTGCCATGAAATTTGAGTAAGTGCATGAAATTTGAACCACAACTCATTTCCATGATCTTTTGAGGGAGTAAGTGTTATATCCCATAAGCTCGAGAGTTCCTAAGGATCTTACATCATGAGATTGTGACATATTAAGGGGTATACTAAGCTTAGGTGTAGATGGTGGAGTGTGTAAGAGGGATGGGATTATAGTCTTAGGAAAGAGTGTATAGACTTGAGAACTGTGCCATTATATATATGATTTCAACACCCTTTAGTATTGCCAATAATCCATGGATGGGGTCAACATTGTATTTTGGGATTGATCACTTATTTTGCTAGGGGCTAGCAAAACGCTAGTTAGGGGTGTGATTATGAATAAATATTGCATATTCTAACCTCATAATCATCTCCTCTTGTGCATATAATCCATGAAATAATGCTCTCTTAACTACATTAACTACATTTACGCTAACTCATCATTTGTGAGCATATGATTTTATTCTTGCACAATTTCACTTACCTAAGCATTATAAATGTCTATTATATTTATAGGGATTTTTTTTGGAATTTTCAGGTGTCTCGAAAGGGACTAAATCAACTCAAGAAGAGGAGTGCAAAACAGGCACCTGCAGAAGCAAAGACAGTCGCCTGGGAACCCAACAGTCGACTGCCCAACCAACGAGAGTCGCCTGCCTTTAAAGCACTGAAGCTGTCGAAGCTGAAACCCAATGACAGTCGCCTGAAAGAGGATTGACAGTCGACTGTAATCTCATACAGTCGCCTGTCATCTTCGCATCAGTCAACTGATATTTCAGATTCATGAGGGAGCAAAAAGGGCCAACTCTCTGTTATTTTGACATTTCTGCAGCAGGCGATTAAAGGGCAAACTACAGTCGCCTGTAGATTGCACAGGCGACTGTGAGTTTTAAAGACATTCGCCTGTTGCCCTTTTGTAGGAACGACAATCATCTTCACATCAGTCGACTGTCGTTTGTTCGACAGTCGACTGATCGGGGGTTTTCGGCCGCAGTCTGAGTTACGAGAAATGGGTTTTTCTTAACCAGATTTCTCTCCAGTTGTTGTGAATCGTTGGATGAGGATTTGGATGGATGAGATGAAACCCCTAGGGGGTATAAAACACTACTATTTAGATGTAATAGGGGAGAACAAAATAGAACTTAATCTTTTGCTATTTTTAGGTCATCTTCTCCCTTGAGAAGGGATTAGGGTTTTTGAGAGTTTTGAGCTTTCTGATTTCGTTTTTGCTATTACTGAGACTGATTGCTGATTGAAGAAGCTTGTATTTGGTGACAAATCTCCAACCCTCTTTCTAATACATATTAGCTTTCATCCTTTGCATTGAATTATGTCTATTTTTATGAACGTTGATTCTATTCTTGAAATGCTAGGCTAGATTCATTGTGCGGGTGTTTTGGATTGATGTAGGATGTATTGATTGCCTTGCTAATGTTAATTTACAGCACCCCTTGTTAATCCATATTGTTGGGTGAATTAAACTTATGAGTAATTGGGGTTGATACTATCCATGGAGGAGCCGAAGAACGGTGGTGCTTCGTAATTGTTGCATCTATGTATCCAATTGGTATTGCATATCTTGAAATAAATGCAAGACTATTTCAATCCATATTTCGTAATTTAGAAGTTTAATTCATCCATCAATTAAAATTGTTAATTGGTTTGTGACCAATCTATGGAATCGTGCATTGCCCGAAAGGGGCCGCAGAACGGTGGTTGTGCGCTGCGCACCACAACCTACATGCACTACTCTCGCATACCTTGAAATGGGTGTTAGAGTGATTCATAAGCTTCAATTAGGGGAAGAACCCAGTTAGCAATTACTTTTGGTGCACTCCATATGTGCTTAATTGATTTATTTCCAGATCCTCATACCTTGAAATGGATGAGCGATCGAATTATCATGGAATTAATATTTAGCAGAGCAATTGAGTAATCCTACCGATATCCTCAACACCCGCACTCTTTCTCTCCCTTGCATCCAAACCTTAGGACATTACACTAACTTTAGGGTATTTAGATAAACCAACTATCCAAACAATCATTCACCCCATAGGGTGGTAAGAACCCTCAACCATTCTTTACATGCTCTAACCATTTGTGTGAATTTGTAGATTAGTTCCGTCTCTGTGGATACGATCCCGTACTTACCGGGTATATTATTTGCCGACCTTGTACACTTGCGAGTATCACCTTTTCAGGGAGAGTCAATTAAGCTCACCAAATTTTTGTTTTGAAGAATTTAGTAAATGGCTATAGATATTAGTTTTACATTATGCCTTGAAACCTAAACCTAAACACCCCATGCGTATCGATAAAACAAAAGGACTTTGAATAGGCTGTGAGGTCCAATGCGATACTAGTCTCATGCTGACAGTACACATCTTTTTGTATAGAGACATATTTATAATCAGGCTAGTAGGCAGTTTCACATTATAAGAAATAGTGTGTAAAGACTAATGAACAGTACCCTAATAGTACAAAACAGTAACAATTTCCAATGCATGAACATAGCTCAATGTGGACAGTACTGCTATATATATATATATATATATATATATATGAAAATTTTCAAATTACATTTCGCACCGTGTGAAAATGTTTTTAGTTTTTTTTTGAATTTTTTTTTCAAAAATTCTTTTTCCCACCCTCATTATATGTTGTTATACACCCCTCAAAAAATAATCATTGGGAAATAATGTCATGTGGCCTTCGATCAAGGCATTTCATCAAATTCGCACGTTTTGAGACCGTTAAATTTGTAACTGGTGGATGGGTGCTCTAATCCCCAACGGGTTCACCCATTATTTTCCCTGTGGTATATAACTGTATGGAATAAACAACAAAAAAAATTTGAAATTTTTTTTCAAAAAAAAGATAAAAATCTTTTCGCCCGGTGCGAAAAGCCTCTTTTTCGCAACCGAAGATATATATATATATATATATATATATATATAGGGATCTTCAAATGCGAAAAAAGGGCTTTTCGCACCGTGCGAAAACAATTTTTTTATTTTTTTGAAATTTTTTTTTCAAAAATTCTTTTTTTGATGTTTAATCCATACAATTATATACCCCAGGGAAAATAATGGGTGAACCCGTTGGGCATTAGAGCACCCATCCACCCGTTACAAATTTAACGGTCTCAAAACGTGTGAATTTGATGAAATGCCTTGATCGAAGGCCAAATGGCATTATTTCTCAACCATTATTTTTTGAGGGGGGTATAACAACATATAATGAGGGTGAAAAAAAGAATTTTTGAAAAAAAAAATTCAAAAAAAAACTAAAAACATTTTCGCACTGTGCGAAATGTTTGCATTTGAAAATTTTCATATATATATATATATATATATATATATATATATATATATATATATATATATATATATATATATGTTGACTAGGATCCATTCGGATGGATCAAACATGCGGATCCCTCCAAGTGGAATTTAAAGCTAGACAATGTAAATAGAAAATCCGACCGTTGGATGTCATCTAACATGTCTAAACTAGCTCCAGACAAAATTTCAACTACTTTAGACATGTTTTGCCCATGCATCAAGTGGTTGCAAAATTAGCCGATTTTATAACTAATCAAAAACATCGATTTTGCAACCACTTGATGCATGGGCAAAACATGTCCAAAGTAGTTAAAATTTTGTTTGGAGCTAGTTTAGACATGTTAGATGACATCCAACGGTCGGATTTTCTATTTACATTGTCTAGCTTTAAATTCCACTTGGATGGATCCGCATGTTTGATCCATCCAAATGGATCCTAGTCAACCTCATATATATATATATATATATATATATATATATATATATATATATATATATATATATATATATATATATATATATATATATATATATATATATAACAGTTATGAATAATAGGATATAAACACTCCTATGGTAGAAGACCTAATAAAAATGAATTATTTAATATGTTGGAGGGAACCTAACTCAGAGATATGTTTAATCAAAACAGAGAATCAGTCGTTCCATAGCATAACGCCCGTCGAGACGAATCCACGACAACCGATATCACCGGAAACAGTCAAGTGAAACTTGTACAGTAATTTATTAGGCCATGTTTTAGGTCATTTTGTACGATTGTGTAAAAGAGACTGGACGGTGAAATGATAGTCGCATAGACGACCATAATTGATCTAGTTTGACAACGAAACTAGATCCGACACCCTACTTGATCTAGCTTGACAATGAAGCTAGATCTGACACCTTTACTATGCTATCATTTCATACCGCATGCCATGTTTACTTTCAAATTATTTGTACGCACATTTAATTGCTTTTTGCCATGTTCATGCATCTTGTCATGCCATCTCATGCATCAACTTGTTCTATCATGATTGTATAGCACACGCTACTTTGAAAATGTAAGCTGCGACGAGTAGGATCTTGACTCCTACATATTGATTGAGGCTAGGTGCACCTCTATGCCATATTGAAAAACACTTTCTGGCTCGTGATCCAGATGATATACACGTGGAGGGGTAGGGTTAAGCGACCACTCAGCGTAGAAGTGTGCTCGTACAGCCACTTCAGCTGTAAGGCGTAAACTTTGGGATTGAGGTATGGTTAAGCGACCACCCAGTGTAGAAGTATGCCATATCAGCAACTTCAGTTGTAAGGCGTAAACCCTGTGCACAATGTGAATGCATGTTTTCATCGTGAAATCTTGATATCTTGTTTTGTAGTTTTTTGCTACAACGTGTCGTGCAAATGTTAACTTTCATGTTCAACTTAAACTGTTACATTCATGCTCATGTTTAAACTACTGCATTCATGTTATGTCATCTTCATTATTTTAGAACTGCTAGTTGTACACTTTTGCTCTTATGTTTCCTTGCACAAAAGTCTCCCTTCCTTGTTGGAGATTTTTGCTGACATGTGCCCTTTTCTCTTCGGTTGTCACGTGTCAGGTTTTGAGCCTGAATTAGTTGTTGAGGACATAGTTTGCTGAAGTCTAGTTCGAGGACACCGGAGTTCTACCCTTAGTCTCAGCAGGAGGTTTCCTCTTAGTTTTTGTTTACTTCTAGTAGCTGATATTAGGTTGTTCGGTGCGTAGCACCAATTCTTGTAGTGTTGGACATGCTTAGGCCTTTTTGCTTTCAGACTCTGTGCTCCTTTTATGAATATTACTCTGTAATGTTTGGAATAAAAATCTGTGGATGTTGAATGTTGGATAATTTTATTTTTCTATCCCTCATTATTATTGTTGTTGTTTCGTCGTAATGCAAAGAACCTGATAATGGATTAAATTACCAGATGCTTATCAGACTGTAGCTTCACAGCTCCAAGTCTGAGCGGACCTCTTCACGTCTCGCCTTTCATGATTGGGAAGCAGGACGTGACAGACTTCGAATCGTCGCCGCCCCTGTCTACTGCCCTTCCTCACCCATACTGTATCCTTAACGACCTAACCCTGGGTTAAGGGGGAGAAAAGGCATGGGCATCCCCTGATGGGCTTTGAGCCCAGTAAAGAATAAAAATAAATATAAAACACTGGGTATTTTTCTTGCTAACAGTCCTGCAACCCGCAGACAGCCCGCGGGCCACTGGCCTGCAGGCCAATTTATTATTAATTCAGAAAATACCATATTAAACCCTGAAAATTCCAGAAAATCCTGGAAAATTTCGAAAAAAATCCGAAAAATTTCTGGAAACATCCAGAAAAATAAGGGAAAATAAGGGGAAGGATATTGAGTATGACTAACCCCTCTCGGTGTATTCGGGGCAAGTTTTTCATCTTTTTCTGAATTCTATTTATCGCCTTATCTTTAGTTGGATTAAAATAAATATTAATTTACACTTTAATAATTACAAGGATCCTAAGACCGCTCTATCGTTAGTTTAACCTAACGAGTAATGACGTTTTCCCGTGGTCCAAGTAACTATTAAACGTAAATTTAATATATTTATCCAATAAAATTGCTAGCGATGTTGAATAAAGTATATTTTTTCTGCCTGTGATGTTGCTTACTTATATAAACTGCGTGGAATGTTAGTAAGATTGTGTTGTGGTTTTTTGGATCGGCCGTTATTAGTCACCACTATTTATTTTTCTCGCATTTTTTTCCTTTTGAGTGAAAATGTAGTGAGGAAGTAAATGTAAAAGCCAAAGCCCGGAGATACTTGGCTTTAAGATTGAGGCAAAATTGCTAATGTTGGGACCCCCGAAGGTTTCCAAATTGTAATTTTAATTTTCTCGTACTTCGAATTGTATAATGGGCTTTGGACTTTTATTATTTTTTTGTGGTGACTGGCCGATCCCCACAACTATTTTAGTTTTACTACTATGTATGTCTTAATTTTTTGAAAAATATTTAATTCATGCTTATTTGATGCTTAGATAAATGGCAAAGATTGCGAGTGTCGATTTTGTTGTTCTCAATGCGGCTGACAAAAATTACTTGAGCTGGCAGCTGGACCTGAAGTTCCATCTGCGCTCACATGGCCTAAGTCACATAATTCAAGTTCCAGCTACGGCTGTGACAACTGATGAAAGGACTTCTACTGTTAGAGTCTCCGATATAAAGAAGGCAAAAGCCATTATCTATATCAGGAGACATATTGATCGGACCCTGAAGGCCGGATATCTAACAGTGGAAGACCCTCATGAACTGTGGACAACACTTGAGGACAGATACAAACATCAGAAAGATGTGATCCTCCATCATGCACATTATGAGTGCAAAAATCTCCTACTTCAGGACTTCAAGTCTGTAGCTGAGTATAACTCAGCTTTACATAACATCGCCTCACGTCTGAAGTTGTGTGGTGAACAAATCTCGGAAACCCGCATGCTTAAGAAAACATATACATCCTTTCATGAGAAGGATGCTATTATCATGCAACAGTATTGTGAATGCAAGTTCACGAGGTACTCTGATTTACTCTCTTGCCTTCTTATGGCAGAGCAAAACAGAGATCTCTTACTGGCCACTCATAACCTACGCCCTGCTGGCTCTGCTCCTCTCCCTAAGCTCACACAGTTTATTCCCAGAAGATGAAGAACAAGCACAGAGGAAGATTCAACAAGGGAAAAGCTGCGAAGAAGCAGACCAGAGCTCCTCCCTAGAACAACAATAATAAGGGAAGAAAAAGAATACGTGGAAGATAAATACATATGGCCAGACGTCTGCTCCCAAGAAAAACTGGGAAGACAAATGCCACAGATGTGGCATGGCTGGACATTGGTCCAGGGTCTGTCGTACTCCACGCCACCTACAAGAGTTGTATATGGCAAGCCTGAAGCATTCCACTAAAACAAGTTTGGTGGATACACATCATCATACTCAGTTCACCACCGAGGATTTGGACAATAATGACCTCCTTGACTAAGACTGATTTAGTTATCTTTGATGTCTTTTTCATTACTACATGATGTATCTTAAATTTTGTCTTTATATTAATGAATCGAATGTAGTTTTTTCATCTCATAAAACTTTTTACATTCTTTTCTAGAGATAGAGAAGAAATGTGAATGCCTAGTGGACAGTGCCTCCACGCACACGATCCTTCGAGACAGATGCTATTTTAATAGCATCATTAATTATCATGGTCCCGTCACTACAATTTAGGGACTATATAATATAATAGAAGGATCAGGTGAAGCAATTTATATTGCTCACAAACCAAACACAAGTTATAATAAAAGATGCATTATTTTCTCCAAAATCAAACAGAAATCTACTAAGTTTCAAGGACATCTGTTTAAACGGATATAACTTGGAAACTGATGATTTCAATAATATTGAATATTTGTATGTTACTCGTCATAATGATGGTATTAAAACCATCCTAGAACGTTTTAAAGGACTCCCGTCGGGCCTTTATCAAACATACATCCAACCTATAGAAGCTTATCTGATGGTGCACCAGAAGTGTTCTACATCACCAGAATTCAGTCTCTGGCATTATAGACTAGGTCACCCAGGATCGGTAATGATGCACCACATCATAACCCAATCCTGTGGACATAATTTGAAGAACTTGAAGATTCTTCAAAAGGATGATTTTCATTGTCCCCCTTGTTATAAGGGTAAACTAATCACGAGACCATCCCACCTAAAAGTGGGGTTTGAGTCTCCTAGCTTCTTGAAGAGAATACATGGGGACATTTGTGGGCCAATTCACCCATCAAGTAGTCCATTTAGGTACTTATGGTACTAATTGATGCATCTTCCAAATGGTCGTTTGTGTGTCTTTTCTCCACCCGCAACTTTGCTTTTCCAAAGCTATTGGCACAAATAATAAAGTTGCGGGCACATTTTCCAGATAATCATATTAAAAAAATACGTCTACACAATGCTGGGGAATTCACTTCATAAGTCTTTCAAGACTATTGCCAAGCAACTGACATTGAAATTGAACATCCAGTAGCTCATGTTCACACCCAGAATGGGTTGGCTGAGTCTCTTATAAAGAGGGTGCAATGGATTGCTCGTCCATTGCTAATGCAATCACAGTTGCCCGTGGATGCATGAGGACATGTCATTTTGCATGCCGCCTCGCTTATCAGAATACGACCCTCTGGTGGTCAAATTTTATCGCCGCTGCATCTTGCATATGGTGTACCTCCCAATATTTCTCACTAGAAAGTATTCGGTTGTGCAGTCTATGTTCCCATATCACCTTCACAGAGGACTAAAATGGGTACTTAACACCGACTTGGTATCTACATAGGGTATGATTCACCCTCCATTATTAGATACCTTAAGCCCCTGACGGGCGACGCGTTTAAAGCTCGTCTTGAAGATTATGAGTTTGACAAAAATTATTTTCCCAAACTAGGCTCACAAACGAAGGAGCCCGAAGCTTCAGAGATCATTTCTTCAGACACTAAGTCTTTGTCTCATTATGATCCGCGTACTAATCTGTGTGAATATGAGATCTTGAAGATCCTTCACATTCAGAATACCATACATTTACTACCGGACAAATTCACTGATAACCAGATGATTATTAGATCACACGTCCCTGCTGTCAATACGCCAGCTAGGATTGACATCCCCAAAGATGGGTGCAATTCACCGGCAGCAGAATCGTCCATACCTCAAATAAAAAGAGGACGAACGCCTGGCTCCAAGGATAAATTCCCTCGTAAGAGGAAACTAGTTGTAGAAATAAAGAATATCCCACCACAAGATGCTGAGCTCAGACCAATAACCTCTCCCCTCCTTCAGTCCCTTGATGCCACACCCCGCTTCCTAAGTATGGAATGCGAGATGTGAAGAGGTCCGCTCAGACTTGAAGCTGTGAGGCTACAGTCTGATAAGCGTCTGTGTGTTCATCCATTCACAGATTTTTGCATTGCAATGAAACAACAACAACAATAATAATTGAAAGCAGATAAAGATTAACCAACATTAAACATCATCCATTTTATTATTCCAAACATCCAGAGATACAGTCATAAATAAAGTACAAGAGAGAGTCTAAAAAGAAGGCCCAAGCATGGCCGAACTAAAGCATAAATAAGATGCTACGCACCGAACAACCTAACAGCAGTTACTAGGAAAGTAAACAGCAACTAAGAAGAAACCTCCAGCTGAGACTGGGATAGGTCCCGGTATCCTCGAACTGGATGTCAGCAAAAGCCTCAAGCATAACGTCAGCAACCTGGTAATCCACAGCAACTACCTCAGACTCAAAGCCTGACATGTGAAGCCCAAAGAGAAAAGGGCACATGTCAGCAAAAATCTCCAAAGAGGAAAATGGAGACTTTTGTGCAAGGAAATGTAAAGTATATCAGTTATATGATGAATGCAACTTAGCAGTTTAAAATGACGATGACATGGCAAGATATATTAATGAATGCAGCAATTTAAACATGAACATGATATTTTGCAATGCATGGCACGTCGTATCAAGAGCTACTAAACAATATTCACGATTTCACGATTAACTTGTATTCACGATGTGCGCAGTGTTTATGCCTTTCAGCTGAAGTTGCTGTATAGGCAACTTTTACGCTGAGTGATCGCTTAACCCAACCCCTCCATGTGTGTATGGACCGGCGCCCATCTTCTGGAACACGAGCCAGGAAGTGTTTATACATTTTCATGCTTCTGGAACACGAGCCAGGAATTGTTCTTTATTTGGCATAGGGGTGCACCTAGCCTCATTCATGATGTATGAGTCAAAATCCTACTCGCCGCAGCTTATTCTTTACATGATGAAGGAGTCAGAATCCTACTTGCCGCAGCTTACATTTCAATAATAGCGTGTGCTACACAATCACGACAAACATTCCAATACATGAAATGACATGCAATATGAGCAGATATTGGATTGCGTACAGGTATATCAAAATAAATGTAACATGTGATATGCATGAAATGACATGGCAAGGATGTCGGATCTAGCTTCGTTGTCAAGGAAGATCAAGTATGGTGTCGGATCTAGCTTCGTTGTCAAGCTAGATCTAGTATGGTGTCGGATCTAGCTTCGTTGTCAAGCTAGATCTAGTATTGTGTCTAGGCAACTATCATTTCATCGCCTAGCCTCTTTTGTACAAATTCACAAAATAGCCTAAACATGGCTTACAACAACAATCTGAGCAAGTTTCACTTGCCTGAATAACGTCTGTAATCTCAGTTCAACAATCCAGAATCTCCTATGTGCTCAAATCACAATCATCCAACCTACAGCCACATATTAATTAAGTTCAATTAGTTATTTAACCAACACAAGGAAATTACGATTTTTATCTTGTTTAAACATGCGGGTGTTTGGGTTTCCTACGGATCGGGATATATCTGAACACGATGCGGGGCTACACTGATGTCGGGTAGCGACGTCAGGGGTTAGATTCCAGTAGTGAGCGAGGTACGGTAAACTACAGCGACAACTAGAGACAACAGTAGCACGACACGCGAACGACAGCGAGCAAGGGAGTTGCAGCCTGAGGATGCACGACAAGAGCGATCTGCATGTGCAGCCTGCTGAGGGTTGCCGCAACTTGGGGACTTGCGGCCTGAGGTTTTTCAGCTGGGGGGAGAGGGGAAAAGTCTGCCGGAAAAGGGGAAGGAGGGTTTCTCGGCAAGGGGCTGTTTTGGGGGATGATCGAAAATATATAGGTGAGGCAATTGAAGTTTTTTGGATGGAAGGAGATGGGGTTTGCACGGCTGCACTGCCAAGAGAAGAGGGCCGGATGAATGGCAGACTGCAAGGGGGAGAGATGGTAGTTTTGGAGAGACCGGAGTGAGGGCTGGTCGGATTCTAGGGGAGAGGGTGTTGCTCGGTTTTGTGGAGGCTGTCGTGGTGTTTGCTGGGGGTGTCATGGAGGAGGCCGGCAATGATGTAGTGTGGTTTATGGGGTGGAGATGGCAATGGATAGGGAGAGAAGGCCGGAATCAATGGGGGAGAAGAGGGTAGTCCTAGGGCTTGCTGCAGTTTTTGATGAAGGAGATGGAAAGTGCGACAAGAAAGGGGGTGGCCGACGGTGAGGGGCAGCCTCCGCGGGCTTATCTGGAGTAGCAAGGAGGGGTGCATGAGTTTTGGTGATGATGGCGGCTTCGTGCGTTGTGTTGAAACCCCTAAGGAATGAAACTCAAATTATAATTGGATGGGTTGCTAAATAGGGTAGAGAAAGGGTCCACTTAGGATTGATTGGAGAGAGTGTGTGAGAGACAGGAAGGGTATAACTAGTGTAGCACATAGCCTGTGAGAGATGTTAACATGTTACGCATGATATCCTAGGGTTTGAATTAGATTTTTAATTAGGGAATTGAATTCTGAATTAGTCTAGGCTAATCAGAGATTGAAAGTGATTAGGGTGATGGGTCAACCTAACGGTGTCCGATAAATACAATAAAAATATCGGAACGACTATGTCGACTAGAGAATCGAGACTACGCTGATCGGTCATGTGTTAGGTCAATGGAAAACGGAACTAAAAATAAAAAGATCAAACGTCGAAGTCTAAAGTTACGACACCCCTTCAAACAAAGCTGTTTTGTGGAAGAATGAGCCGTGAAATTACGTTCACGAAAAATTCCACAAATAAGTACTCTCTCAGAGGGTCACAACGACATATAACTTCGCGCGTTCGGGATACAAGAGGAGGTCACAAAATATGCATACAAACAAGAAGGTACGCGCACGAAAAACATACGGTCGAAAAGCGACCGTGACATCCTATCCATCTTAGAGCAAAGTCCGTCCTCGGACTTTCTAACTAACAATATATATCTAGCCATTCTAGTAACTACCCCAATAATATCACACTATAATTCAAACCATGTACAGTTACTACATGTGCTCATTTATGCACTAGGTAGTCAAATATTAATACTACAAACATGTATATATATATGCACATTATATACTTATACCTATCATAGACCGTCAAATTCATACATGTACTTCAATCATTCATATAATCACGTACATCCCTTATATAACCATTACTCACGTATCACATAACCATGGTAAAGATACCTACATAAAAATAGTTCACACTAGCAAATACAACGTAGTAGCTCACGTATACATAACTACATATGTACAGAACAAACATGTATACACTACTCCCTTATATCTCCTAGTGTACATCCAACAATAGACATATCAACACATGTAATCACACCATACAATATTAAATCATGTTTGCTATATCTAATACACATTCACTCATACTATAAATACACAATTATATAGTTATTCAAGCACACACAGATACTTCATCATATATACACATCACATACAATTTTATAACTATATTCAAGACATAACACACATACCATAGTCGCAACACCTATAGCTAAGCACATACTTACCCGTGTATGGTGCAAGCCCACACATGCTAATATACTATTCATACATGCCACTCATACCACTATACACTTAGCACATTCTACACACATAGTTTAGCTGGCATACATACATTTAAACATGTAAGGCCTTCGTAAAGAACTATACTACAAAACCAACACACACACACACACACACACACACACACACACACACACACACACACACACACATATATATATATAAATAATGGTATATCCACCCACAACCATGTGCGTAACGTAACCATGTACAACCAAACCTATCACTATACACACAGCATCCATCACTATGTTCATAGCATTATACATAAACCACAGACAAATATAATAATATATATATGGTATACCCACTCAAGCATGCGTGAGACTCAAAGACCCATACCAGAACCAGAATACTTATATATAACACGATATTTTATACCTATACCAACATACCACTCTTATATATATATACCAACGTAATCATATTACTCGTCACACTATACAGGTAAAAACACATGCTATCATATACACAATAATATCAATCACACTTTACATTTAGTCAGGTAACACCCCATAATGCAATCACTTTACATACTATAATAATATTACAATATCAGTACACATATACAATCATAATACACCATCTCATACATGCATACATCGTATATTCACATACATATTACCACACACATACTCATTGCATGCATACCATACTTACATTCTTATATGCTTACTACATATATACACAAAACATAGACATACATAGTATATTCACACCATAGCAATTTACATATATTTAGTATACTATTACATATACCTATCCATACATAATTACGACATACAATAATCGTGTATACCTCATGGCATACATGTACACACACCACATCCTATAAAGGCAAGCAATACTAAACAAAATTATAACCCTATTAGCATACACATATCACACGTATTCATATAATATGTATACATCTACCAATAACTAAGCACATACATATCTACATACGAGCACACGCTCATACGTACTAACATATAGATCATATAATAGGCCTGCACACTTAAGTATAAGTACACATATTATCATTACACCTAACCTGCACATGACTTACTAGTATACTATTTCAAGCATTTACAAGTACCTTCAAACTACATACACCCCTAGTAGATTTTCTAACACTAATTCTAATATGCACAGACATCCCTAAAGTGGTATAGCTATCCACACATATATTTATAAATACTATCATTCATACAACTTCATATATAACCTGAATAACACTGAGTATGCATATATAATATAAGAGTCAATCATTAGTATACTAAGGGTAGCACACTCATACACGAGTGGTACGCAGGGGTTCACGCATACGGGCCCACACACTCTGCCTATAAACATGCACCATGACGACATCGCAATAACGCTAATGGGTCCACCACACTACACTAAGGTTGACATATGCAACGCCAAGCACTAGAAGGATGACTAAGCAATATCAAGGGAACCGAAATCAAATAACGTAACGAAAACAAGATCGGGATGAACGGGTTCGATAAGGCGAGGATAAGGAGATAGCTTGGTTAGGTGAAACAGAGATATAATTGTGAATATTTAGGTAAGGGAAGAAAGATATAATAATATCCTTATAAAATACAGGAAAAAAGTGTGTAGATGATATAAGTTAAAAAACGAAATAGGGATTAGACGAAAAGTAATCAGTATAGAGATAAAGTGACTGTTCTGAAATTGGAACTAAATTTGTACCAAGAACTTTGGAGCAGGAAAAAAACGAAGAATAAAAACGAATATACTTGAAAAGTTGGAGTTCTCTTTTGCATAGAAAAATATTTAGAGGTCGGTACAATACGTTGTTTGAAATAAGTTTGAGTAGTATATATATAGTAAGAGAATAAATGGTATACTGGATTATCGAAAATTCATTATACGAAGGAAGTAAGATATTTACATGAATATGAAGAATATAGGTTAGAAAATATTAGAAGGTAGTAATTTAAAGATTTCGGCGAAAAGTTTCGAAATTCAAAAAATGCATTTAAGTCAACCAAAAGATAGGAAGTCTAAGCTCATGCTAAATGTTTTCAAAGAATTTAAATTGGGAGATGAATTGAAAAATAATATTGAAAATATTTTTCGACGGATCAGGTTAGTAATTGGGAAGATTCAACGATTGATGATGAACGACATGAAGGAATCACGTGAATCGAAAGCAAGGAAGTGAATCAAATATTCGAAACGTAAATGCGACGGGAAAATAACTTAGTGAATCGGCTACGATGGGATTCTATGGTCATTAGCTCTGTAATGATGAGGAAAATGATATAAATCAATGGTTTTAATTACTGGGCCGACTAAAGATTGGAAGAAATTTAGCACTAAGACTTTCTAATGAACTAGACTGTAATAGAGATATCAGGGAAATGGTCCTTAGAGAATCAAGATTACGTTTTTGCTGAGCCCGAAATTTGATGGACCCAAGCAAACGACTAAAGGAAAGACTCTAGAAATCTAATATGGTCAGAGCTGGGTGAGAGGCTACTAAAGCATCCTAAGATGAGTACAACTAAATTTTAATGAAGGTGCCTGACTATCAAACCTGGACATCTATCTAAGTTTTCATGCTATCTAAGACAAGGAAAACCTTCATATTAGACTCAAATTTTATGACTCGAATGGTTCGAATGTTTCAATGGATATTTTTATTATTATCGTTGTTTCGATATTTCACAAGTGCAATGACCTGCATGGGCCACCAAAAAAACCTGTCACGCCCCGCTTCCCAAGTATGGAAGGCGAGACACGAAGAGGTCTGCTCAGACTTGAAGCTGTGAGGCTACAGTCTGATAAGCATCTGTATGTTCATCCATTCGCAGATTCTTGCATTGCAATGAAACGACAATAATGATAATAATTGAAAGCAGTTAAATGTTAACCAATATTCAACAACGTCCATTTTATTATTCCAAACATCCATAAATAAAGTCATAAAAGAAAGTACAAGAGAGAGTCTAAAAATAAGGCCCAAGCATGGCCGAACTAAAGCATAAATAAGGTACTACGCACCGAACAACCTAACAGCAGCTACTAGAAAAGTAAACAACAACTAAGAAGAAACCTCCAACTGAGACTAGGATATGTCCTGGTATCATCGAACTGGACGTCAGTAAAAGCCTCAAGCATGACGTCAGCAACCTGGTAATCCTCAGCAACTACCTCAGACTCAAAGCTTGACATGTAACACCCAAAGAAAAAAGGGCACATGTCAGCAAAAATCTCCAAAGAGGAAAAGGGAGACTTTTGTGCAAGGAAACGTAAAGTATAGCAGTTATATGATGAATGCAACTTAGCAGTTTAAAATGATGATAACATGGCAAGATATATTAATGAATGTAGCAGTTTAAACATGAACATGATATTTTGCAATGCAAGGCACGTTGTAGCAAGAGCTACTAAACAATATTCACGATTTCACGATTAACTTGTATTCACGATGTGTACAGGGTTTATGCCTTTCAGCTGAAGTTGCTGTACGGGCACACTTCTACGCTGAGTGATCGCTTAACCCTACCCATCCACATGTGTATGCACCGGTGCCCATCTTCTGGATTACGAGCCAGGAAGTATACATTTTATGCTTCTGGAACAGGAGCCATGAATTGTTCTTTATTTGGCATAGGGGTGCGCCTAGCCTCATTCATGATGTAGGAGTCAAAATCCTATTCATCGCAGCTTATTCTTCACATGATATAGGAGTCAGAATCCTACTCGCCGCAGGTTACATTTCAATAGTAGCGTGTGCTACACAATCATGACAAACATTCCAATACATGAAATGACATGCAATATGAGCAGATATTGGATTGCGTACAGTTATATCAAAATATACGTGACATGTGATATGCATGAAATGACATGGCAATGGTGTCAGATCTAACTTCGTTGTCAAGCTAGATCAAGTATGGTGTCGGATCTAGCTTCGTTGTCAAGCTAGATCAAGTATGGTGTCGGATCTAGCTTCGTTGTCAAGCTAGATCTAGTATGGTGTCGGATCTAGCTTTTTGTCAAGCTAGATCTAGTATGGTGTCGGATCTAGCTTCGTTGTCAAGCTAGATATAGTATGGTGTCTAGGCGACTATCATTTCATCGCCTAGCATCTTTTGTACAAATTCACAAAATAGCCTAAACATGGCTTACAACAACAATCTGAGCAAGTTTCACTTGCCTGAATAACGTCCGCAATCTCAGTTCAACAGTCCAGAATCTCCTATGTGCTCAAATCACAATCATCCAACCTACAGTCCCATATTAATTAAGTTCAATTAGTTATTTAACCAACACAAAGAAATTACGATTTTTATCTTGTTTAAACTGGCGAGTGTTTTGGGTTTCCTACGGATCGGGATATACCTGAACCCGACGTGAGAGCTACACTGACGTCGGGTATCGACGTCAGTGATTGAATTCCAGTAGTGAGCGAGGTACGGTAAACTACGACGACAACAAGAGACAGCGGTAGCACGACACGCGAACGACAGCGAGCAAGGGAGTTGCGGCCTGAGGATGCACGATAAGAGCGATCTGCATGTGCAGCTTGCTGAGGGTTGCCGCAACTTGTGGACTTGCGGTCTGAGGTTTTTCCGCAAGGGGGGAGAGAGGGGAAAAGTCTGTCGGAAAAGGGGAAGGAGGGTTTCTCGGCAAGGGGCTGTTTTTGGGGGATGATCGGCAGTATATATGTGGGCCAATGGCAGTTTTTTGGATGGAAGGAGATGGGGTTCGTGCGCGGTTGCGCTGCCAAGAGAAGAGGGCCGGATGTATGGCAGACGGCAAGTGGGAGAGATGGCAGTTTTGGAGAGACCGGAGTGAGGGCTGGTCGGATTCTAGGGGAGAGGGTGCTGCTCGGTTTTGTGGAGGCTGTCATGGTGTTTGCTGGGGGTGTCGTGGAGGAGGCCGGCAATGATGTAGGGTGGTTTATGGGGTGGAGATGGCCGGAAATAGGGAGAGATGGACGGAATAAATGGGGGAGAAGAGGGCAGTCCTAGGGCTTGCGGCAGTTTTTGATGAAGGAGAGTGAAAGTGCAGTAAGAAAGGGGGTGTTCGGTAGTGAGGGGCAGCCGGAGGTGGCCGATGGCGGGCTTGGCTTGAGTATCAAGGATGGGTGCGTGAGTTTTGGTGATGATGGCGGCTGCGTGCGTAGTGTCGAAAACCTCAGGTTATAATTGGATGGGGTGCTTAATAGGGTAGAGAAAGGGTGCACTTAGGATTGATTGGAGAGAGTGTGTGTGTGAGGGGAAGGGTAGAACTAGTGTGGCATATAGCCTAGGAGAGATGTTAACATGTTACACATGATATCCTAGGGTTTGAATTAGTTTTTTAATTAGGGAATTGAATTCTGAATTAGTCTAGGCTAATTAGAGATTGAAAGTGATTAGAGTGATGGGTCAGCCTAACGGTGTCCGAAAAATACAAGAAAAATATCGGGACGACCGTGTCGACGAGAAAATCGAGACCATGATGATCGGTCACGTGTTAGGTCAACAGAAAACAGAACTAAAAATAAAAAGATCAAACGTCGAAGTCTAAAGTTATGACACCCCTTCAAATAAAGCTGTTTTGTGGAAGAATGAGCCATGAAATGACATTCACGAAAAATTCCACAAATAAGTACTCTCTCAGATGGTCACAACGACATATAACTTCGCACGTTCGGGATACAAGAGGAGGCCACAAAAATACGCGTACAAACAAGAAGGTACGCGCACGAAAAACTTACGGTCGAAAAGCGACCGTGACACCTGAAGAGGACAATACAGGAGAAATTTTATTAAATTTCGTATGTAATGAGGAGGTACTGGACAAAAAAGCACTGTCGACGACGATGACTTTGCGTTCGATATTACTGTTCACGTCGCTCAATGCAACGATGATATCGATCCACGATCTCTAGCTGAATGCAAACGCATAGATAATTGGCCAAGGTGGAACGAAGCAATAGGAGTAGAGCTGGACTCACTCTTGAAACGCAAAGTCTTTGGACCAGTAGTCCAGACACCAAGAGGTGTAAAACCTGTGGGATACAAGTGGGTATTCGTAAGGAAAAGAAATGAGAATAATCAGATCATACACTACAAAGCATGGATTGTAGCTCATGGATTTTCCCAACGACTGGGGATAGATTATGAAGATACTTATTCCCTGGTTATGGATGCGATCACATTCCGATTCATAATAAGCTTAACATCAATTGAATGCCTAGAAATGCAGCTTATGGACGTTGTGACTGCATATCTATATGACAATATAGATAAAGATATCTATATGAAACTTCCAGATGGTTTCAAAATACGAACAGAAATAAAAGATAGATCTCGGGATGTCTATTCTGTTAATCTTCAAAGATCATTATATAGTCTTAAGCAATCGGAAAAAATGTGGTATAACAGACTGAGTGAATTCCTTGTTCAACAAGGTTTCACCAATAATAAAGTCTGCCAGTTTATTTTCATTTAAACCACGGGAACAAGTTTCGTATTAATAGCTGTCTATGTAGACGACTAAAACCGCATCGGATCTCCTGCAGAGATTGATGATATAGCTGCAAGCCTCAAACTAACGTTTGAAATGAAAGACCTATGCAAGACTAAATATTGTCTTGGCTTACAGATAGAACACCTTAGCAGATGAATCCTGTTACAACAATCCACATACACAAGGAAATTACTTAAAAATTTCCATATGAATAAGAGACATCCTCCAAATATACCAATGGTCGTTAGATCTTTGGATGTACATAATGACCTTTTCCGACCGCAGGAAGAGGGGGAGGAAACATTAGGTCCTAACGTACCTTATCTTAGTGCCATTGGAGCACTACTATTTCTGGCAAACTGCACGCGTCCCGACATATCGTTCGTAGTCAACCTACTAGCCAGATAGAGTTCAGCGCCCACAAAGCGCCATTGGAACGGAGTAAAGCAGCTTCTGTGCTACCTCCAAGGGTCAGTTAACATGTGATTATACTTCCCGAAAGGTAGATCTTCCACTTTGATTGGTTATGCAGATGCAGGTTACAGGTCTGATCCACACACCGAGAAATCACAGACTGGTTTTGTGTTCACCTTCGGTGGTATGACCATCTCTTAGAAGCATGTGAAGCAGACCACCACAGCAGTCTCATCCAACCACTCAGAGCTCCTGACGATCCATGAAGCTAGCAGAGAATGTGTCTGGGTTCGTTCAGTTATTCATCATATTCTAGTGATGACTGGCCTGAAGACGGACGACCTTGAGCCAACCATATTATTTGAAGATAATGCAGCTTGTATATCTCAACTACAAGCTGGTTACATCAAGTGCGACAAAACGAAGCACATATCTCCCAAGTTCTTCTGGACGCACGAGCTACATGAGCAGAAGCAGATTAAAGTACGGCAGATTCAGTCATGTAATAATTTAGCTGATCTGTTTACTAAGGCATTGCCTAGATGTACGTTTAGAAAGCTTGTAAAAGAAATAGGGATGCGACGGCTGAAAGACCTACAAGCATGAAGCTTGTACGGATCAGGGGGAGTCGCTTGTGTATTGTATTCTTTTTCCTTAAGCTGTTGGTTTTTCCAACTGGGTTTTCCACATCGAAGGTTTTAACGAGGCAAAACACAGTAACTCTAGGTCCAGCAGTATCCACCCCACATTAGTGTATTGGATCCTGAAGAATTCATATGCTAAGAATGGATGGACGGGGGGAGTGTTATGAATGGAGGAGACCTTTGGTCTCTACCCACTACCATCCACCATTATATCCACTACTAAGTGGGTGTCACTTGAGATTCATATGCAATTAACTCCTATATGAATAATATTTATATGGCTATGGTTGAGACCATTAGCCACTTCTTACAATCTCATTTTCCCCCCTATTGTAATAACAATTGGGTAATAAATACTATGTACACCCCTCCTCATTATGGTGTATATAACAGATACCAAAAAAATCGGGCATGCGCTTTTATAATTACTGAATGAACCGAGTGACGGCTCATACTATATGCTGCCGTCACACGAGAGTCGGAGAAAGGGGGATGAGAAATGGACATCGTGTGGGAAACGCCGGCCAATGCACCTCAGGCGCGAGACTACATCGTTCGCAAAGGTAGTCTAAAACCCTAAACCCTAAATTACCCTAATCTCCCCACCCAAATGTTCAATAGAGTTTTTCATGATCTCTTTGTTTGGCGGCAAATTGATATGCAGGGAGGCGATACGTTCGTCCTTACTACTTCGAGTTCATCTCACATGTAAGATTCCGCCATTCGTTTTACAAGCTTCAGCAGAATCTACGGAGGTTTTTGCTTGGATCAATTTGAAGCTCATCTGTTAATTTATTTGATTAATTTTGGCTGTAGGTTAAGAATAGATGGGCCGGGAAAACCATTGTTGATCTCTTTGCGCAAGAATTTAAGGGGCGACCATATGATTACTATGTAATTCTCTGTCTCTTTCTCTCTCTACATCCATATTAATGGATTCAGATTTAAGCCAGTTCTAGGGAGTGACCATGTAAGGTTCTGTGCCAATAACAATACAAAGGAAATTTTAACGGAAAGCCGCCATCTCGAGAACAATTGCCATATGCTCATCTGACTGTAGCTGTTGGTTGACTGTTGAATCGGCGGTCTGTGTTTTCTATTTATAGGCTGTTTCTTTCTTTCCTTTTATTTTAGCAGTATCTGGATTATCGATATGGCTTAAATCTTGGAGTTAAATTTAACTGCAAGAGCAAGTTCGAATTTTTGTATTGAATCAGAATTGGAAATATCAACACGTAACATGCCTTTATGAGGATGACAAATGTTTGTGGTAATATTAACCAAGATCCAAAAGTTGGATGTGAGTATAGACGCAAAATTTTAGTGTTTAATTTTGTTTCTCTTAGCTATTGTGTAATGTAAGCAGCAGATGTTCGAAGTTGCATTCAGCAATCAAGAAACAAATTTATGCTGGCACTATAGTGATTTGCAGCACGAATGTTGATAACTTAATCTTCCATTATATCACTTGTCATGTCTTATTTATAATTCGCCAGGTGGATCACAGTAAATGTTTTAGTTGCATTTGCATTAGTGCCAGTTGTAATTGTTTGTGTTGCATGCCCTGGGTTCCTACTGCTGATTCATCCCTCATTTTAGACAATCTCACTTTCCTCATGGCTTGGCCATGGTGATTGTTCGAATGCGAAGATCTTAACCTGATCCAGCTTGGAACTTGATATGGGTAAATCCCGTCCAAGGTACCGTTAATATTATTTCACGTTTTCAACATCTTTGAGGTCCTTGATTAGTGCAGAATCCGTAAAGTCTCAGTGTGTGCTCATAACTTTGTGCTACCGTTGGCTTCACTTTAAGGATTATGTTCTTTAAAGTGTGTCAGTTGTCTTATTTAATTGAAAATAAAAAATTCAACATGAAAATATCTCAGATTGACTGAGGAAACCTGGTACTTTCTATACTTGCTAAATTAAGGCCTAAATAATTTTGATTGGTTAAATGGAGTTGATGTATGTCGCTCTATGCTTAAAGGCAAGCAAATTCTCATATTTAACTTCCATCATCAATTTAATTTGGTTTCTGCTTTGTATAATCTGAATATCATGCTTAAAATTTCAGGTTGAGGCAGTAAAGTCCGGGAGAATTCAAGTGGACGGACAACTTGTTCATATGTCATATGTTGTTCAATCATCACAGAAGATAAGCCACTTTCTGCACAGGTTTCTTCACACACTATTGTTTCTTGTCTGTAAATAAAATACATGTTTAGCTGCTACTTAAACAGTTTTAACAAGTCCTGTAGCTGAGCAGCTTGTTTTATGTATGTGGATCTTTCCGTGTCATTAGATTAGCAAAATTTGAGCAAAATGGTCTGAAAGATTGCTGATCCAATATATTCTCTTTCATTTATGCACATGCAGACACATATAAATACAGATAGACACATATAATTAATTATAATTATATTATTTCAATTTATTTTTTTCACATGTCAGGCATATGGACAATTGGAACTCGGATGCTGTAGCCTTAATGGACATCACATAACCATCTGAGGGCACTTCAGTGACTTAGGAAGTTGTAACATCTAGATGCTACCTTCCAATTCCCCATCAGCATTTCATATGAACCATGTCATGTCTCAGTCGTGTCAATTAGAGATCTGAACAAGTTTAATCAAACTACAGACTCAATGATTGTGTAGACAATTTTTAGAATAAGGTAAATTCTGCTAACATAACCTTGTGTATTATGTCCAATGGTCACTAAACATTTCTGAAGAAACTACCCCTGGATATGTGGTGTTAGTGATTATATGCCAACTAGTCATAACCCATGCCCGCGGGCACGATTCATTTAAGATTTCCTCCTGCGAAATCTTTGTTTTTCAAAAAATTATTTCCACAGCCAAAATTTAAAAGAACATCAAATTAGTGTAAAAATATTTAGCGGCACGAGCACCTTCAGCATGGGCTTCTTCGGCGCGGAACAACAAATACGTCGTGTGCAAATTCGAAGCGGAACAACAAATTTGGTACGAAACAATAAATTCGACGCGGGCGCCTTTGGTGCGGAACAACGCGCGAGCGCCTTCGGCGCGAAACAACAAATTCGGTGCAGAACAACGCGCGGACGCCTTTGGCACGGGCGCCTTTGGCACGGGCGCCTTCAGTACGGGCGCCTTCCAATTCTCCATCAACATTTCATATGAACCATGTCATGTCTCAGTTGTGTCAATTAGAGATATGAGCAAGTTTAATCAAACTAGACTCAATGATTGTGTAGACAATTTTTAGAATAAGGTAAATTCCGCTAACACAAACTTGTGTATTATGTCCAATGGTCACTAAACATTCCTGAAGAAACTACCCCTAGATATGTGGTGTTATTGATTATATGACAACTAGTCATAACCCGTGCCCGTGGACACGGTTCATTTAAGATTTCCCTTGCGAAATATTTGTTCCCCAAAAAATTATTTCCACAGCCAAAATTTAAAAGAAAAAATAATTAGCGTTAAAATAATTAGCGGTACGGGCACCTTCGGCATGGGCGTCTTTGGTGCGGAACAAGGCGCCTTTGGCATGGAACCACAAATTCGGCGTGGAACAACAAATTCGGCACAGAACAACGCGTGAAATTCGGCGCGGGCGCATTTGACACAGAACAACAAATTCGGCGCGGAACAATAAACCTCAGGGTATTTTTCAGTGAGGATATTAACTTAAATTTTTGTACGCTAATTTGTTGTTCCACTAAATTTTTTTACGCTGATTTGTTTTTTCGCTAAATTGTTTTACCCAAAATTTTTTACTTTGTTTAATTTAATGGATTATACTTATCCACAATCTTTTCCAAGGCACTTTTAATTTCAAAGTTTATTTTTCCAAGACACTTTCCCTCCCAAAATTTAATCTCCACAATCTTTTCTATGACACTTTTAATTTCAAAGTTTTGGTTCCCAAGACACCCCCAAATTTAAGTTTTCCCACTAAAATTTTCACAAAATCCAATCTCAACCATTGATTCACCAAGATTAAATCTCTGCCACTCTTTATATTGTCATAATCAGCCCTAGAATTCAAAAAAAGGTTGTCAAATGTATAATAGATATATCATGGGTAGTGTCTGTTGCTTTTTAGGGGTAGTCTCTTCTAATATTCTAGTTCATAAATGTTTAGTAATAAACTAGCCAAACTCGATGGTGTTATTGGAATATACCCTTTATAATATGTACATACATATGCTCATAGTTGTTGCTTACACACTTGTAACGTATACCCTTTATAATATCATACACTTCTGGACGCACATGTACACCTGTGTGTCCCCTGATCACGTAATATTTCATGTCAATTGTAGTATGCCTGCTTCCGTTCATGACATTTTTATTTAACTCAAACTAGAAAACATCATATACTTGATATGGAATGATGTGCACATGACGAGTCATTAGATTTGAATATGAAACATCAACACCTTATTGTATGGATGTCCAACATAAGGCTTGAAGCTATAAACTATTGATGCCGCTATTTTGGTTTTGCTTTTGTATCCGATACATAATCGACACTGATGAAAAAGGTAACTACCAATACTTCCACCGACACCTGGCCCGTACTCTCGGGACCCGGCATGTCCTTGCCGTGAGATCTCGGGGCATTTTTTATTTTTCTCTAGGTAAGTAGAGTTGGAACCTATGTTTTTTGTTGATGAAGGCGTTGAACATGATGATGTAGGAGATGAACTGAACGAGTTAGGGAACCTTAAGTGAAATTAAGGATTGTGATTTATTTTATTTCTTTTCATGTAAAGAGATGTAATACTGTTGGATTGTAGTTATGTGTTAACTTAAAAAGATGTGCCACTTACCATTTTTATGTTATATTTTCAGGCTACAATTTGTGTGCAGTCATATGTAATATTTTAGATGGTCATAACTTATACCTATGCTGAAGTACTATTGTTTGATATTTGATTAGGTATTGTGATATGTGGTTACGGATGAATTGTAGACACCATAATGTTTATTTAATTTAACGTTCTTTATCTAACTATGGTAACTTTTCAATAAATAAATAGATAAATATTGCGGTATCCAATCCGTATCAGTGTCTTTTCTTTTGAAGTTTGCCATATCAATGTGTCCATATCGGATTGTACATTTGCCACTTGTCCTTCCATGTCAATGCTTCACATGCTAGAAGTCAATCAACAAATGGACACATATGGTTGAAATAGAGAATAGGATATTGGCATGGAAAATAGGCCTTACACCACAAACTGGGTTACTAGCGTTGTTTATATAGCTGAAAATATAACTCTAATTCTAAAATTAAAAACTACATTTCACTGAAAATTATTTTTTCGTATTTCTAAATGAGCTCATAAATTAATGGCTATAAATAACCCGTGCACACAGTGCACAACAAAAAAACCTCACGAACAGGATGCGGTGCACGCGCGTAACCGAAAAGGAGCGAGAAGTGTGGGTGGGTGTGTCGGTATCGTTGGGAGGTAAATGGTGCAAAAAGCAAGCACACAAATAAGTGGCTTGGGGGGTGTTTTTTGGGTTTTTTTGGGGGAATGACAACCCTGTAAATAAGTGATTGGGGTTTTTAGGGGGCTGCTGACTGGGCTGGGTTAGTCCCAGTCAGCTTGTGACTGGACGTGTGACTAGGACAAACCCAGTCAGTAGCCCTCAAATGTATGATAGATGTTCAACTTGTTACAAAACGAAGATATTTTTTGTGTGACAATGATTTGGTGAACACATACACTTATCTAATTACTAGAACTGACATAAGGAGTTACAATTTTCGGTGTAACCATGTTTCATAGAAAGTGACAGTGTACTTTAATGTCTGGAGCTTTCTTGAAAAACTGGACCATTGGCGTTGTGTATAGCAAGTTGATTATCATGATACGTGTTCCTCAGAGCGAAACTAGACATACCCATGTCTTTTAGTAGAGACTGTGCCTTCATTGTCTCATATACTGTATGCACTATAGCTTCATGCTCTGGTTCATTGCTTACAACCACAGTTCTCTTTTTACGTCTCCATGTTACCAAATTATTTCCTACAAAATGACAATAATAACTTATTGATATTTAATGGAGAGGATGACCCGCCTAATCAGCATCGGAATACCCAACATCTAAATGAGAAGATCAAAATTAAAATCCGTTAAGCAGAGGTCCTTTAATGTGTTGTAACATATGATAAGCAACATTGCAACGTAGCGGATGATGTATCTGTGGGACCCTGTAGACGACAGACCCCAGTAGAAGGGGGTTGAATAGTGTTGTGAATAAAGTAATAAAAATTCTTCGAATAATATAAACCATTGTATTACGTTGCCAGTCTCAAATGAGAGTTACCACAATTTATACTTAATCAACACAATTGTAAGCTTGTATGAAATGCAAAGAGATGATAACATCGGAATTAAAGAATACACGCAATAATGAAAGTGAGAGAGAAAATAGAGGCACATCGCAAACACCACGATTTTTACCCTGGTTCGGCCCAACCTTGGCCTACGTCCAACAACCAATCCACTAGCTCTCGACCGAGAGCAAACTTGACTCAACACAATAAAGAGGACTTCATAGAAACATGTATTTTGTAGAGAAACATGATTCTGATGGAAACATGATTCTGAGAGCATCATGTATTCTGAGAGAAACATGTATTCATGCAACATGTATTTTGTTAACATCCAGTGCTTCAGCTAACATGTATTCATGATGCAACATGTATCTGTGTAGGCAACATATTATGGGAAATGTCATTTAGAATGTGGACATGTTGGGCTTGGTATGCACAGTACAAGATACATGATTTTGAGGAATGTGTATATACAACAGAGTACAACATATTAAGACAACTTATATAACCATGCAAAATGTGTATACATGATTCTGAGAACAACATGCTTAATGAACAAAATACTATGGAGCAACAGCTTAGTGAACAAAATACTGGTAGCACAATATACACATTACATTGCAGCACATCTCTAAAACGCAATGTCAGACCCTTCATTGTTCATACACCACATTGTACCCATAAACCACCACAATGTAACTATATTACATCTCAGTAACACCATGACATAAACTCCATGACATAAACTCCATGTCAGACCCTCCATTGGGCATACACCACATTGTACACATAAACTACCACATTATACCTATATTACATCCCAGTAACACCATGTCAACAACTCCATTGTTCGATACATTTTCATACACTAAAAACTTCATTGTTCAACACATTTTCATACACTAAAAACTCTATTGTTCAACACATTTTTCCACCATGTCATAAACTCAATTGGTCAACACATGTAAAGAAATTCACTGCGGTCTGTGTTGAGTTTATGACATGGTGGAAAAATGTGTTGAACAAGCTTCTGGAGGCTGCACTGCGGTCTCCAATTTCTTCACGCCCTATTGGATAATCTGCTTTTGACTTCTTCCTACCTCCTCTATGGTTCTGGCCTTAATGTGGTGGAATTGTCTGTAATGAAATAAACAATCATATAGCAAAATAAATATTGCAGTCAAATATGCATAAAGTAAACAAATTGGAGGGGATAAAATTAAATTTACAACATGAGGAACTTGCTGCTGTGGCACACTACTGCCATCCCCAACTGCCACATTGCTAGGAACATTTTTTCTTCCACATCTGTGCCTCTGGCCTTGCTGCTGTGGTACACTACTGTCAACCCCAACAGCCACTTTGCTAGGAACATTTTTACTTCCACCTCTGTGTCACTGGCCTTGCTGCTGTGGAAGGAGAACTTGCTGCTGTGGCACACTACTGCCATCCCCAACTGAAATATTTCTAGGAGCATTTTTTCTTGCACCTCTGTGCCTCTGGCCTTGCGGCTGTGGAGGAACCTGATGGCCTTGCTGTTGTGGAGAAACCTGATGGCCATATATATACAGACATATATCAATATGGGCACTGTATGAGTTTCCTATGGGCACTATATGAGGAAACTGACATTTAAATATGACTCAAGTAAAAAATCTAACTCACAACTGGAGGAACCTGATGGACAATTGGGCTTGGTCTTCTACCCATGACATCGATCCCAGCACCCATCAACAATGACACAAAATCTGGCTGACTCTCTTTGCTAAGCTCCTTAGTTTGAGCTGATGGCCTGCCTCTAGGAAGTCCAGTTGCTGTAGAGGGCTTTGATACCACTACATTCTTATAGCTCCTCTTGTTGTGACCTACTTCTTGGCACTTTTGACATGTTTGGGTCTGGTCCTTTCTAGAAAGTTGGCTTGAGCTAGACCCAGTTTCAAACTGTCTTCTTTTCCTCTTCTTGGCAGGCCTACCAGGCTGCTTAGTAAAAGCTGGGGGCCCTAACTCTGAATAATTTGTCTTAGACCAAAATCTTGAATTTGGAATGGGTGAGATCATGCCTGTGTATGCTTGCAAATATGTAGTCATTGTGTAATATCTATGCACATAATTTTCAGGTTGTTTATTTTCAGCCATCAAAGCTGCACATGCATGAATGCAAGGGATTCCTGTCCTATCCCAATATCTGCAATCACAAGTCTTAGTCATAACATTCAAAGTGTATACACCATTATCAGATCTTACTTCATATTGCCCCTCTCCAGCATACATCACATGCACAGTAGTACTTTTCCTTTTGAACTTCAAAATTTTCTCAAGAATCCTAGGGCATGTCTCTGTACTCCACTTGACAGCACTTGTTTTCTTCTTTTGAAACCTTATCATCAACTGCCTCCTAATCATTTCTAAGCATGTTATGATAGGTTTATTCCTAGACTCCAAAATAAACTTGTAAAAAGATTCAGAAATATTGTTGACTAGTAAATCACAACAACTATTATCTGTGAGTAGCATCCACACCATACCTCCATCCTCACCCCACATAGCCACTTCACAGCTGTAGGACATGTCTTATAAAATTCCTCAATGGCAGCTACACAGTCTTCTTCCACATAAGATGTTGCAATCTTTCATAACATCTTCCTATATGACATTGGCCTGAAATCCTTTCTGAAATATCATACATATGCCTTACACAAAATCTATGGTGTGTTGTAGGCAATATATCTTTAAATGTCTCCAACAGTCCCTAAAAATCCACACTTAGAATATAGTTACAAAAAACTTGATTGAATTCTATTACTGCAATATGCATAGTTATATGGGTATAGTAATTGTACCTTCTGTCTATCTGAAATGAATGTGAACTGGTGATCATTGTTCACATCAAGAGCATCGAGCAAGTCAAAAACCTAGTCCATGTGTCTTTAGATTCATTTGTGACAATCGCTATAGCAAGTGGAAACATTTCATTGTTCCCATCACGACTGGTTGCACTCAACAAAACTCCTCCAATTTCTGTCTTCAAAAAAGTTCCATCCTGGCCAATGAAAGGCCAACATCCCTCTTTGAAACCCTTGAACTGACATGGGTATGTGATAAAAATGCCATCAAAAATTGGTTCATCCTTATTCTCACTTGGCCGTGACCTAATCTTGCAACAAGTCCTAGGGTTTCTCTGCAAAAGTGCATGGGAGTAGTTCCAAAGTTGTTTGAATTGTATCTTGTATGATCCTTCTATATATGCATTTGCAAATCTCCTTGCCATGTATAACTTGTTATCTTGCTTAATATCAATGCCAAAGTCTCTACTCAGAAACTTTCTCAACACATGAATGGGCAGCTGGGGTTGGTCTCTGAAGTGCTCTATATACTTATTGACAATCCATGTGGAGGTCACTTGAGAATTGCTCCTAACAACATGGCACTCTACATGTTTTGTAAGTTTCTTCACTACAAAATGCACTACAAAATGCTCTCTGTTGCTATCCCCTGATCCCGAGCAAACCCAACCACACTTGTTAATGCATTCTACACTTATTCTCCAGCCCTCATTCTTCTTGAATGTGAAGTCATAGCCATTTCTAATGGCATGCTCCCTCAACAACTCCCTAAATTCATTAGGTGTGTCAAACTTCATGCCCAATTCCAATTTATGGTTATCCATATCCACCTTCTGAACAAAATGCCCCCCCTCTGTTGTGCATCTCATCATCACTCCCTTGCGTGCTCCTAATCACATCAGAGTCATCTGAATCTGTTGCCCATTCATTATAAGGTTCACATTCATGGCTTCTAAATACATGCATTCCATCAGTCTTCCTATGTCTGGGATGCACAGTATTTTCAGCCTCCAGACAATATTTCCTCCTCCAATCCTACATCATCTTCATTGCTTCCACCTTCATCATCTGCATCATTCTCATGTGTAGGTTCATATTCAGAATCTGTCTCTGACTCATTGTTGTGTTCTTCATATATTCCATCCATTGGTGGCACAACTGCATGTTCAATTGCCCACTCAATAACTTCTGTCTGGGATGGCTCAGCCCTTGCATCCTGAATCTCTGCTTGTGATGGCTCATGCAATGTACCCTCAGTCATACAATGTGATGTCTCCTCTGTTGCATTAGCCCTTGACTCATCATTATCTGCTTGTGATGGCTCCAGCATTGTACCCTTCCTGCAACATTATGCTGCCTCTTCTGTTGGCTCATCCAGTGCTCCAGCTAACTGCTCTTGTTCTGTATGTACTGTTGCCTCATCCATTGCCTCATCTAACTGCTCTTGCTTTGTATGTATTGTTGCCTTATCCAGTCCCTCATCTAACTGCTCTTGTCCTGTATGTACCTCATCTAGTGCATCCTCAAAATCATTTTGAAGTGAGGATGGAAAGCTAATGTTAACTTCAATTTCCTCACACATTTTAGCATCATGTGTCTGTAGTTTGCATCATAATTGGCCCAGTTTCAGCCTCCTTTCCCTTACCAGTTTCCTTTGTGCTTCTCTCCTCATTTGGTACTGAAGATGGAAAGACGATATCACGTTCAAAATATTTTCGTGCTTCCCTCCTCCTTTCCCTTCCCTTCTCATTCCCACCATCTGTGTCCTCCCCATCTAAATCACTCAAGTCTACGATGCCATATTTTGTAGGGTAACTGTCTTCTATTTGATGCCATTCAAGTTCAAGTGCAACATACAAGTCAACTGTCCTACTCCCCTTCAAGTTCAAAATTGCTGATGCCTTCTCATCATCATCTATTCTCATGCACCAACTAAAATCATTTCTCCATGGCTTGTAGTATATGAAGCACCTTCCATTATGACCTAACTCCTTTATCAGCATTTTTAAACTGTCCACTGACAACAATCCAACAATACAGTCTGTGTAAAATACCTCCTGCCCACCTTCATAACCCCCTTGATAACCATGTCTCACACTCCACCATGATGTATCTTCAAATTAACTTTGTGGCTCTGTGAAAAATATTTAACATGGTGCATAATTGGCATAATTTAGCATCATAAATTATTATGCACATATAGGAAATTATTGTGCACATATAGCATGGCTTCTGTTGCATGTTGCCTAATTAGCATGTTAACCATTGTGCACATATACCATGGTGCATGTTGCATGTTGCATGTTCCATAATTAGCATAATTAACATATCTAATTATTGAAAACTATTACTACTTGTCTCACTTACCATACGAAGCTAACTATTTTGATGCTTGGCAAATTCTACTACTTAGCTAACTACTAACATCATATGTGCTTTAATTAACTTGTTTAACATGCATAACTAACATAAAAATTTACAATTTACTCAATTTCATCTAGCTCCGACCACAAAAAATCATGATCTACCAAGCCTTTGTAATTTTAACATAATCCAATAATATAAATCATTTCACTTTTTATATTTACACATATTTGCGAAAAAATGAAAATTTACTCACCATTGTGACCTTTATCGCAATCTGATTCACCTCTATTCAAGCTTCTTCTAGCCCCGACCTCCAGCACCCCCTCTTTCTGCCCGCTGTCGTCTGATGACCTTCGATCTCCGTGTGCTTCAGCGATTTCTCTTCAATTTCTGAGCTTTCACCCCCCGATTTGCCCAATTTTCACCCTAGCTTTTACCGCGGTTCCCTGTTTGCACGGTGAAAAATGAAAGTTAATTTATTTGCCCCTTTTGTTTAAGTCAGGGTCATAAAGGTCAGAAGTTTTGAGAAACTTCCCTCGTTAGCCAAATTAAGTTTTGGGTATCAAAGTTTACCAAAATGAACTTTATGGTATATAAGTGAAAATGGCCCAAATGTTAGGGTATTTTAATGTCATTCACCCATTAAAGAATACAAGCAATAATGAAAATGAGAGAGATCAAATAGAAGCACATCACAAGCACCACGATCTTTACCCTGTTTTGGCCCAACCTTGGCCTACGATCAGCAACCAATCCACTAGCTCTTAACCGAGAGCAAACTTGCCTCAACAAAACGAAGAGGACTTCATACAAACATCTAGCTCCACTTGCTAGGAATTTCCAATACCTAGTTACAACTTACAACCCAACTAGTAATTTCCAATACAACACAACACAACACCTTCTCTTCACGGGAAAGTTATATCTTTCAAGTCTTCTTCAAAGACTTTACAAAATATGTGAAAAAATGAAAGTACACGATTCATATAGCATATATATATATATATATATATATATATATATATATATATATATATATATATATATATATAGGTTGACTAGGATCCATTCGGATGGATCAAATATGCGGATCCATCCAAGTGGAATTTAAATCTAGACAATGTAAATAGAAAATCCGACCGTTGGATGTCATCTAACATGTCTAAACTAGCTCCAAACAAAATTTCAACTAATTTGGACATGTTTTGCCCATGCATCAATTGGTTGCAAAATCGATGTTTTTGAATAGTTATAAAATTGGCTAATTTTGCAACCACTTGATGCATGGGCAAAACATGTCCAAATTAGTTGAAATTTTGTTTGGAGCTAGTTTAGAAATGTTGGATGACATCCAACGGTCGGATTTTCTATTTACATTGTTTAGATTTAAATTCCACTTGGATGGATCCGCATGTTTGATCCATCCGAATGGATCCTAGTCAACCTATATATATATAAGTGAATATTGTGGCTAAAAGAAATCAAAATCCTTTTCATCAAATTAAAAGATATAAGTAAGCACAAAAGTGATCAAAAAGAATTACTTGAAATTGATTCTCTAAATATGTGCACTTGGGCTTTAGAGATCAATATTTAAGATTTGATCTTTGAAAAATATAAGTTACGATCACAAATATAAAAAATGAGAACTTGAAGTTTAAATCTCAAAATAAAAGCTATAAGCTTTAGAGATCAAATCAAGTTTGAGTAAGGCCAAGAAGATAATAAAAATCAGCAGAGAATATTTAGCACAAGAAAAATTAAAACAAGGCCGAGAAGATTTTTGAAGAACTAGTGAGCTTTGAGAGCTTTTGAGCAAATAAAATGATTTTTAATAATATCAATTGATGTATAAAACCTCTTAGCTATAGGGTATTTATAGAGGTAGGGAATAACACAAAATCAGCTCAAAAATCTCCTCAGACGGCTAGTTAACGGCTATGAAAATTTGAAATCCAGTTTTCATAAAAGCTGAAAGTTGACTATTTGACCCAGAAAGTCGGCTATTTCACAAAATAGTCTGCTATTTCAAGTGATAGTCGGTTATGTCAAAAACCCGAGAGTTTTGGGTAAATTTCTCCTGAAAGTAGTTGCTATCTGTTTCAGATAGTCTGTTATTTTTGGATACATGAGTTTTTCTACTAGAAAATACTTTGAAAATATTTTATAAAAATTATATTACAATATTATCTAGTTAAATACATTTAAAAACTATTTTAAAAGAATGTGTGTGTGTGAAATAAATATATATGGGCTTTGACATTCTAGACTTATAACTTCTTTGACATTCTAGACTTATAACTTACACATACACAACTCTGGCTCTTGATCTTCGTTCTTTGACTTGAGCCATCTAGTCTTGACGTTGAGTCCTTGGTTGTGCTATAATTTGCTCCATTCCTTGGCTATAAGATAGACTTCCTGAACATGACGTCTAAGTCCTTCATATTAGCTTTTCATTTCATTCGATCTTCGTGGCTATAAAATAATCCTATTAATATATTAGTATCCATATCACTTGTGTACATCATCAAAATCTACTGGGATGTGTTTCGATATCCTAACAGTATCTACTTAAACCAGCTGAACATTATAACTGCAAAAGGTGATGTTTAGACGATCAATTGTTAAATAAATCAGCCTTCTAATAATAACTCATAGATTTTGACCTTGATCATCGAAAGGAGATACTAGGTTTTGATTAAAACGAATATTAGGATCCATTAGAGTATCTATAGGCTTATCACTAAGCATACCTATTTCCTCAAATAAATCAATAAGATATTGCTGCTTAAACAATGAAAGACCATTTAGAAATAGAGCAACCTATATATATAGAAAATACCATAATCCAAGATCCTTCATATGAAAATGACAGCTCAAATGCATCTTTAAGTCATGAATATCTTGATGATGATTAATAGTTTCATTATCATCAATGTAGACAACACGAATGATGGCGACATCAAAAGTATGTTTGAATAAAAATAGAATGACTGGAATAACTCAGATGAAGTCCATACAGTGCATCAATGATAATGAACTTATCAAACCTAGCACGGATAATGAACTTATCAAACCTAGCACGGAGTGACGCGGAGAGACTGCCATGTTAAAATAATGTTAAACGAGGCTTTGTTGCCATGTTACATAAGCTATTCAAGCTTTAGCCTATACAAGGTTGCGTCACTAACCCAAAAGCATAAGCTATTCAAGCTTAGCCTATACAAGGTTGCGTCACTAACCCAAAAGCATAAGCTTGGTGTAGGCGTAACTTTCAATATATATCCTTCATCTTTTCTTGTATTTTTGGTGTGAAAACTTTCTTATAATTTATGATCTTTTAGCATTCCCCCTCAAACCCATAGCTGTTCACATTGAGTTTGTACATTAAGAACAGGAAAAATTCCTTATGACAATTGGATCCTCGGTTGAAATTACTGGTTTCTCGTCTGGAATCTAATTTCTTTAACATAATTGGAACTCTCTTGGAACTCTTAGAATTATTGCAGCAGGTACCGTGACTCTTGTAACATGCTACAATAATTAACCTCTTTTAAGGAAGAAATTAAAGGATAATTTTGATACCATGTTAAAACTAATTTGAGGGTCTTATAATGAGTCAAACTAGTAATGATATAATTTACATTAAGACACTCTAACGTAAAAATTTAAGTTATTAGATAGATGCCCAACTTTTAATATATGCATATTACTATTCTTGCCTCTCCGATGTAAGACTACTAGTCATAACCTGTGACCATATGTCACTGAGCATTCGATAAAATTTACATTCGATAAAATTTCCCTCGAAAATTTCAACCATTCGAAATCTCTCCCAAAAAAATTGTAGCATCTTCAACATTTCTCCAAAGAAATTGATAACCACTTTCAAAATATTCCATCCAACAAATTTTTTAACAACTATAGCTTTCCAAAATTTTTAGCTCCCTTAAAGTTTAGTTCCCTCAACATTTAGTTTTTCCAAGTTTTAAATTAAAATTTAGTTCCTCAAGTGAATTTAGTTTCTCAAAAATTTTAGTTTCACCAAAATTAAGTTTGTTCAGATTTAGTTTTCTACTAAAATTTAAAATTTCCTTTAAAATTTAGTTCTCTCCAAATTTAGTTCACTCTAGATTTAGTTTCTCTCAAAATTTTAGGGGTTCTCCCCTAAATTTTCACAAATTCTCATCTTAACCATTAATCCCTCAAGATTAAATCCCAGCCAAGATTAAATCCCAGCATTCTTTTTACCCACACTTTTGTCCTGGTCAAAGCCTCATTCAAAAACATCCATCAATTATATAATAGATTTAACATCCCCTCAAACTCATGATGAGTTCACATTGATTTTGTAAGAACTATGAACTACGACCTTATGACAACTGGACTTTTTCCCTTGAATTCTCCCTTGGAATCTAATCAACACTCACTTGGAACCTACCATTATTGGATCCTTGATACGATCCACATATGAATTTGGATCAAATATGATTTTAGTGGATTTTAGGGATGAAAGACGAGATTTTGTGGAAAGATGGAGTTTTTGATGGAAATGAGCGATTTTTAGGGTTAAAGAGAGATTTTAGAGAAAAGATGGAATTTTTATTAATAATAGGCTGAAAATAAAGTGATACAAAAGATAGTTGAGTTCTTTCGAGGGGGAACTGGTTCTCCTAGCTTTGGATTCGAAATCCAAGCCTAAATATCCTAAGACTAGCTTTTACTTTGAAGGAAAGCCTAAACTTTCAAGATCTATGGTTTCTTTCATAATATTCAATCTGAATTCCGGAACCTTAGCAGTTGCCAACAAATACTAATATGAAAATAACCAAAATTATAGAAATCCTCTAAACTCTGAAAATTAAAGCAAGACATTGAAACCTGAAAATTTACAGAAATGCCCCCGAAACTCCTTAACTTCCAGATTTGCCCTTTTGTGCGGTCCTATCATTACTCTGTCCCTGAAGAACCACCTTATCTTGAAGGTGATCCATGTAGTCCGTAGGCATGCCACTCTAAGTGAAGGTGCTCTTCTCCGGCTATCTCATCTCCATCTTCTCATCTTCGACTGCTATCAACAGCTGTAGTGTGCGATCACGACAATGGTGTCATGGGATAAACTTTTCACTGTAGCTGAAATACAATCCTTTGGACCGCTGCCCCTCATCTCAACATCTCTCATGCGTTGAAACTGTCATTCTGGCCGTGATTCACTGTTCTTCTCTTTGTTAGGATGGCGCCTGGTGGTGCCTTATGCTCTTCCTGCCTGCTCCTGGCTGCGAAGGATGGATCCATTCCAGGCACCCTTGGCCCGTCACTCCTCTGCAAGCCTATCTTCCACCATCCGAGCCAAACACATTTTGTCCAACAACCCTTTTGGTCTCTGTATGCGTAATTCTGTCCCTATGCTTGGTTAGAGGCCCTTCATGTAACATCCCTCCTAAGACACCACTGACACTCCCCACATGCGACTTGTCAGTATCTCAAACCTCTTGATATATTTCCTGATAGTCCCCTCCTGTCTCAGTGTGTAGAGCTGCTTATGCAGGTCCCACTAGGTTTCACGAAACCTATCTAACATGTAATCTTTGAATTCCTTTCATGAACGAACAAGACACTGCTACTTTCTCCATTGGTACTAATATTGGGCTTTACCCTCTAAACATATTCCCAGTTTCTTCGCTTCAGGAAGGCGCGTCCATCTGCCCCTTAGATCCATCCATCTTGGTTTTCTCCTTTAAATATTGGCATTTTTAACTTCCTGACACTGCTGTCGATATTGAAATCCCCAGGTGCTACTCTGCCTCCTGACCGTCCATATTAATAGGATGAAAATTGTTGCGCTGTACCTCCCTATGTTGCCTATAACCCCTCCTCAAGTCGTCGCCTTTGCCTCCATCGCCACCCCGGTTATCCTCATTCCAAGCGTAGTTGTCCACCATCTCTTCAAAGCCAGTGTCCTCGTCATAATCTTCCTGAAACTTTTCGTATGCCGGTAGCACTCTACATCGTCACCTCTCTACCATGTACCGAGGCCCTATGAAGTCAATGGAGCTCTTCCATGTCATCATCAGGTCCCTGAAACATTCCACCATTATCGTCGAAGTCTTGATGGGCCCTCCGAACATCGCGGGGCCTCGGGGAATACTCATGGACCGCGGGGGCCTGGCGGCCCTGCAGCGGGCCTCTGATGAACGCGGCTAGGGTTTTCCCTCCTTGGGATCTTCTTCTGCTTCCTTAAAGAAGTCGTCGACATCGGAAATCAATCCTACCTCGTATTCTTTAACTTTGTCCTTGCACTTCTTCAAAGTTGATGCCTTTTGCCTTAGATCTGGATTGTCAACTAGATCTGACTTCTTTCCTTTGATAACACAACTAGTTGTTGGTTCGTTTGTTGGATTTGATGCGAAAGTTGTTGAGTTGTTTGATTGAGCTGTTGGATCAATTGCGTGAGGGTCTCCAAGATTTGATTCGTTCTTGCTTCTGATACCTTCAAGTCAAATCTCATCTCATCTGTCGATTTTCTCCAATCCGTCGCATCGCTCTTGAGTTTCTCCTTTAATGCCTCTAACTTCTCATTCGATCTCGTTCTCCACACGAGGATTGTAGCACTCTGATACCAATTTGATGCGATTCGGATTTGAATTTTAGATAAAAATATGATTTTAGTGGATTTTGAGGTGAAAGATGAGATTTTTAATGGAAATGTGGGATTTTTGGCGGAAAGGAGGGATTTAGGGTTAACGAGAGGGATTTTGGGGAAACAATGGAATTTTTATTAATAATAGGCTGCAAATAAAGAGATACAAAAGATAGTTGAGTTCTTTCAAGGGGAACTCGCTCTTCTAGCTTTGGATTTGAAATCAAAGCCTAAATCTTTCAAGACTAGCTTTTACTTTGAAGGAAACGCCTAAATCTCCAATATCTTTGGCTTCTTCCACAATATTCAACTTGAAATCCCTAACCATAGCCGTCGCCTACAAATACTATTCTGAAAATAACCAAAATTACAGAAACATCCTAAACTCTTAAAACTACAAAAAAGACCACAGTAAACTGAAAATTTACAAAAACTCCCCTGAAACTCCCAAATTTCCCGATATGCCCTTTTGTGCGGTCCTATCAATCCTCTATTGGAATTCAATTAATCCGCTTTGGAATTACTGTAGCGTTACTAAAATGACTTTTGTAATGTGCTACAATAACCTGCCTATTTTTTGGGAGGAAATCAAAGTGTGGCTCTGATACCACTCTCGTTTGGGATCCCACGATGAGTCAAATAGGATATAATTTAAGCTAGGATACTCTAAATTTAAAGCTATTAGGTAGAGGGGTAACTTTCAATATCCTTCAATTTTCCTTGTATTTCTAATGTGGGACCATTCTTATAACACATGGTATCATAAAATTAAAAACAAAGGCACAAGACAGGATCCTTGTCACAGTACTCACTGTTGATAAACACTCAGAACTCAGGAGGGTTAGAATATAGATACTTGTTTGTACATGTATTCACATGTGCCACTTTATGGCCAACATTCAAAAACTTTAAAATAAGTTTGAACAATCTCTCAAATTCTAAAAGCCCTTTGAACCTCCTTCTCATTGGTTTTCTGATTCCTTAAGAGCTGAAGGTACTTAAAATGAATTTTGAATGTTAACTAACCAAATTATTCATGAATGGGTCTTTATAATTTTACACTTGCATGCAGAAAAATGTGCATGGAGAGCACAACTTGATTTCATGTGATCTATAGTATATATCTATCCATTTTAGTCCCCACAGCTATGTTTTCTTAGTTTGATTGATCTTGGGGCTCTGTGTTTTTTGGTACTGTTAGTGACAAGCAATATGTATAGAAAATATTGATGTGTGTAATAAATAGTTGTGAATGGACGGGCTTTTTATATACAGTGCACATAGATATACTGTGATGTTCAATTGCGAAAGAAGTTTACATATTTCTCTCAGCATGAAGTAGCAATTACAAAGCCGTTGTCCTTCAAAACCATTCATAAGAAATTCTACTTTTTAGATTTAAACTGCATCAAGCCATTCAAATAAAGTCCAAACACTAGTTTATTACAAAATATTTATAGCCGGCTGATATTATGCCAAAGGCATCTTAAATATTTAAACATCAAAACTCATACTAAGTAGATGACACCATGTAACTAAGAAGACACATATCAAGACAAATATCATAAGTTACATATAGCTTATAAAGCAGGTAAGGCCACACACACGCGTGCCACACTACGTGTGGTGTGGGGGAAGGAGGGAGGGGAGGGAGGAAATGTTACTATTGATAGGATCCAAAATCGTAGATTGTATTACCCAAAATTTAAAAACTGTCAACCCATATCGGAAATCTGTTATGTTCGGTGTGATATGCGTATTGTTATACAACATAGTTAAATTGCTTATAATGAAATTCAAATGATTATGATGTTTTTACAGTACAAAGCAGTGACAAAATCAACATTTTAAATTGTCATGAAATTGATTAATTTGTTGCCATTTGATCATGTGTAGAACATTCATAATCATTTGATTTCTTATTTATGAGTAGTTTAAATGTGTTATACCACATCATATAAAACTGATTTTCAGTGTGATGTGATTTTTAAAATTGAGGGTGATAAAGATTTGCATCTTGGATCCTATCAATAATAGCGTAGACTCTCTTTCTATCTGTAAATACACACATACATATACACATCTATATATATTAAAACACAACTGTTTTTGAATTATAGGGCTGACTAGGACAAGCTGACTAGGACAAACAGGTTGATAGAAAGACGGCTTGGATTTAATCTTGAGGATTGAATGGTTGAGATGAGATTTCGCAGAAAGTTTTGGAGGGAAAAATATTTCTTGGAAAAAGAAAGTTTCTGGGAAAATGAAAATTTATGGGGAATAAATGTTTATGGGGAATAGGAGAGCATGCAATTAATGCATTTGGAAAATTTTTTAACTTGCACTTAATGCTGCAGATCGAATGATCTCTCCCTTAACGTGGGGCCCACCTTCTCTTCGACGCATGGGGCAACAAGATGAGAATAATTTCCCGCGTCGAAGGTGTCCGCTAAATTTTTTACGCGAATTTGTTGTTCCGCTCCGAAGGCGCCCTCGTCGAATTTGTTCCACGCTGAATTTGTTGTTCCGCGCCGAAGGCGCCTGCACCAAATTTGTTGTTCCGTGTCGAAGGCGCCCGTGCCGCTAATTATTTTTACGCTAATTTGTTGCTCCACGCAATTTTGGCTGTAAAAAATAATTTTTCGGGGAATAAAGATTTTACGGAGGAAAATCTTAAATGAACCGTGCCCGAGGGCACATGTAATGACTAGTACATATATATATAGTCTCACACGTATCTATATGTATGTGTGTTACATGCACATATATGTATTTTAATGTATGTATGTATTTGTGTGTATATATACATATACTAATCATAACCCATGCCAATAGGATACGTGGCATCAACACCTTTTCGTCCAAATATTTCAAACCACTCCATTCAAAATCTTCTCCTCAAATTTTAACTCCATTTAAAGTCTTCATCCCCGAAAAATTTAAAACCAAATGTTCAAAATCGTTCCACATCAAAAATTTGCAGTTATATTCAAAATTTCCCTACCAAAATTTCAACCACATTGAAAATCTTTCCTCCTAAAATTTCAACCACAACCAATTATCTCTTATGATTTCCACCAAAAATGACGTGACCCCAAGGTTTTCCTTCAAAAAATTTCATCACATTTCGTTCGGTATTGATAATTTCACATTAAATTTCAGCCATCTTTCTATAACTTCTTTATCCTAATCAACATACATATACAAAATTTACACTATTGTATAGGAAGATCTTTCTTTTAAAAAATTTGCGTATTCAAAGTTTTAACACTTAAATTTTAATCACATTCAAAATCTTCACCTTCAAAAATCTCAACCATACCAATTTTCCATTAGGATCCTCCAAAATGACATGGTCCCTTTAGGGGGGTTTCCCCCCAAAAATTTCATCACCTTAATGGGTCCAAATTAAATTCCCGCTATTCTTCTATTAACCCTTTTGTTTTAATTCACATCTTCATTTAAAACCTGCCACGACTTTATAAAATAGATGCAAGTATATGTGTGTGTATGTGTGTGCGCGTGTGTGTAAGATTAGTGAGCTTCATATGACATATACGAGATATTTCTTATAAACACCAACGTGACAATCTCTTCTACATGGTGCACATGGCTCATTGGGCGTACTTTTGTAGTCATCATGCTCCTTAGGGAGGAAAATACGTCACGTCGTCACGTCGTCACGTATATAAGAGATATCTTTCATATATTATATGAGGCTCACCAATCTCTTCTATATATGTAGGTTGATTAAGATACATATAACATGGACCAAACATGCTAACGGACACATTCAAATTTAAAATTAGGTAACTCAAATGGAAAATTTGTTTTGTTGAATGTAATCTAACACTTTAAACTATCTATAAATAAAATTCCAAATGATTTAGATATATTTTAATCACACATCAAGTGACAATAAATTAGTCGATTTTATGATAATTCTAAAATGTTGATTTTACGATTACATTTTGCATGGATAAAACAAATGCACATCATTTTGAAATTTGTTTACATGTAGTTTAGACATGTTAGATGACATCTACCAGAACAAATTTTTCATCATATTTGCATACTTTAAATTTAAATGTGTTGAATATGCATCTTTGGTCCACTCGATTGGGTCATAATTACTCTATATATGGAAAAAATTAAATATGAGTTACAATCTCACATTCTTTGTGTATGCGCTCTATGAAACATGAATAATAGATGTGCCATCCTACTTTTCACTTTTCATGTCAAAAGTTAGTGTGCCTCCATACTACTTCTCTTTCATAGCTCACATAAAGAAGAATGAGTCCGCTTGTTGACATTCCGTGCTCTATATATAGATTTAGATAACAAAAGTTACCTTTATTTTTAACAAAAAATTAACATTTTAAATAAAAAAGAACTCAAATCACAAAACTTTTTTGTTTTTGGTATATTTTATCCATGCATTAAGAAAGTCATAAATTAGTCAATTTTCATAAAATTATGAAACATTGATTTTATCGTCACTGGATGCATGTGTGAAGTATACCTTAATTCTTTGAATTTTTGTTTGTATCTAGTTTAGAATGGTTAGATCACAACCAATAGAATAAATTTGTATCCGAGTTTATAATTTTTTATTTGGAGCGGTTAGTTTTAGTTTTAAAAATAAATAAAAATTTGTAGTCCAACTCATGCGTGTGTGCTTTTGAGCGGACAAGCTCAGTGGCAAGACATGACCTTTCCACATGAGAGGTTATGGGTTCGAGGCTCCTTGCCAACTGTTACATGGTGGAGTTAATAAGCTTTCCTTTCATATAGATAGTTAGAGATTGGTACACTTGATTGGATTAAACATACCAATCTATTCCAATCAAATTTAAAATTTATCAAGCTAAATGGAAAATCCATTTTGTTGGATGGGATCTAACACATCAAACTACTTATAAACAAAAATTTAAATAATTTGGATATGTTTTACTCATGCATTAAGTGAAATAAATTAACCGATTTTATGACATTCCTAAAACGTGGATTTTGCCATTACTTTTTACATGGATAGAACACATCCAAATCATGTGAGTTTTCTTTCTAGGTAGTTTACATATATTAGATCACATCCAATAGAATGGATTTTCTATCTGAATTTTTAAACTTTTAAATTTGATTGGGATGAATTGGTGTGTTCGAGCTAATAGAGTTGACCATAGTCTAAACCTCTCTATACAGAGAGATAGATACATATAAGTCACAAACTCGGCCATCAAGATCAAAATTCATCAAAAAATTATGAAGACACTAAGAATTTACCATTGTAATGGTTTCAATGTTATTATTAAGGAATAATTAGAAGTTTCAATACCAAGGGACAAGTAGGAGTTTGAAAAATATATTAGGAAGCTTTGCAACATTAATAGCGTTCAAAGCCAAATGTTTCCCTTTTTTCAACATCATTTGCAATTTTAACCATGAGACGGTATGTCACCTGTAATTTTGGCCAAAAGCGGCCGTTTTTATTAACATATTAGTTAGGTTGGTGATGAGAATTCGGTACGATAAAAGAGGGATTTTATTTGATAACGACGGGGAATACGAAGATAATGGTCTCAATTAGAGAGGAGGACAACTCTCCCAGGATCTAAAACCATTTTCTACTCCTAAACTCCTACTTCTACTCTCCACTCTTCTTTATCAATTTTCTTTCTTCCTTAACACTCATCCCTTTATTGGGCTAATTTGACCCTTTTTACAAAATTGCACCTCAGGCACCAAATAACAAAATTGACCATCGGGCCCTAGAATTACAAAATTACCACAATTGTTGTTGCAAGCCCCATTTCCTATACTACTTTGCCCCCGAAAAATCACATTGTCCTTAAGGTGATGCATGAAATCCACGAATGCGCTTCTTCGAGTGTTGGAGCACGTCTCATCACCTTTTCCTGGATCAAAAGACCACCCACGAGCTCCGGCCTCATCGAAATGTTGTCGCAGGAGTGGTAGTGCGTCTGCAGCTGCGTCGTCTACGTTCTGGCGCTTCCCGTTCTGAATTTAGACTCCAAACGGGTCTGGAATCATCGAAATACGGAAGCTGTACAAAAATCAGCCGAAAATCGCCCATAAATTCCCAAAAATAAGATAGCTCACTGTTCAGCCGTTGACCGGTCAATGGCTGAGTCGACGGCTCTGCTTAGCCGGCTTGTTCCTGTGGCTCGGCTGAGCCGGATTGAACCGACAACTGATTCTTAGGATCGGCTGGATCGAGCTGCCACTGTAGCGGTGGCAAGTCGCCGATGTCGATTTCCGATAGGGCTGTTGACGAACAGAATGTTCGACGAACTACTCGTGAACAAGCTCGGTACATGTTCGTTTACGTTCGTTTGGGAAGCTTAATGAACAAGCTTGAACAGATTTTTAGAGCTCGGTTAGTAAACGAACCGAGCTTGAACATAACTATGTTCGTTCATTTATGTTCATGAACAAGCTCGTTAAGTGTTCGTGAACAAGCTCGTGAACAAGCTCGTTAAGTGTTCGTGAACAAGCTCGTGAACAAGCTCGTTAAGTGTTCGTGAACAAGCTCGTTAAGTGATGTTCGTGAACAAGCTCGTTAAGTGTTCGTGAACAAGGGCTTGAGTGAATTAAAATTAAAATTAAACACTAACCTCCTCAAATTGAATTAAACACATCCACCTCTTCAACTTCCCAGCTTCCCACTCCTAGACTCTCAGGCTCCCAGCTCTCTTTTGGTCCATTGCCATTATTCGTTCGTTTGTTTGAAAATCTGTTCATGAACAAGATTGATTGTGTGTTCGTGAACACATTCCCATAGATGTTCACGAACAAGCTCGATAAGTATTGTTAACGAACAGAACGTTCGTTCGGTAAGCTCGGTTTACGTTCGTTTATGTTTGTTTACGTTCGTTCGGTAAGCTTAACAAACAATCTTGAATATGTTTTTAGAGCTCGGTTAATAAACGAACAGAGCTTGAACATGGATTTTGTTCATGAACAAAACCAAGCACACTGTTCAAGCTCGTTCAAGCTCGTTCGTCAACAGCCCTAATTTCCGACGACTCCAACGATCGTTGGTGGTGAAGGTTGGTCCGATGCGTTCATCCGGTCGAGACGAAGACGTTAGTGGTGGTGACGGTCCGAGATCTCGCCGGTGGTAGTGGCCATCCAAGGGTTCGCCCGCCTCGGTGGGCCCTCCGGGCGGTCGTCGGAGTCGGGACGGCCCACTGGGGGGTCGTCGGAGTCGGGACGGCCCACTGGGGGGTCGTCGGAGTCGGGGCGGGCCTCCTGGGGTCCATCGGAGTCGGGCGGCCCTGTAGGGGTTTGCCCAACTCTAGGCGGCCCTCCAGGGGGTTGCCGGTGTCGGGGTGGCTACAGTGGAGGCTGTCGCCGCCGATGGTTGGTTGTCGCTGCTCATCAGAGTCGGATCTGGTTCGTCGATATCTGTGTGCTTCAGATATATGCCGTTGTCTGTCTTCTTGTCCAATTCTGGTAGACCTGAGCTCGAAATCATCAGATGTGGAGGCGGATCATCCTAGGAATGGATTTTCAAGATCTCTTTCATCATGGCCAGAAGTGAGTCCATCCTTTTATCTGCTCTCGTTGCCACCGCCAAAGTCATCTCCATGGATCTTAAGCTTTGATACCAGAATTTGGTAGAATAAAAGAGGGATTTTTATTGATAACGACGGGGAGTAATGGCATCAGTTAGAGAAGAGGACCACTCTCACTGGATCTAAAACTATTTTCTATTCCTAAACTCCTACTCCTACTCTCTACTCTTCTTTATCAGTTTTCTTCATCCCCTAACACTAAACCCTTCCCTCCTATTTATAGGGCTGATTTGACCCTATTTACAAAATTGCCCATCGGGCACCAGAACCACAAAATTGCCCCCCTGGGCACTAGAACCACAAAATTGCCACCATTGTGGCTGTAATCCCCATTCCCAACGGTTGGTTAGTTATGACTCTGTAATTTAATTCAGCGTATTCAAGTATACTTTAAACATGCTATACTTTAAACAGGAATCCCCTCTTTCTCCGTTTTTTTTTTCCCCTCGCTTCTTTTTAAAAAAATTATTTTTAAAATAAAAATAAAATAAACAAATTAAAGCTCGGCTTCTTTTTTCAGACAGCGATGATTAAAGAAGACAAAGGAGAAGCCAGAGGCTAAAACCCTAACCAGCAGACCAACAGACAACATCCTCTGACATAAAGAACGAACCATTCCCTCCCTCCTCTTCTTCCCATGCAAAAAAGAAAGAAAGTAAAAATCTTAATATTTTAATGAGACATGAAAAATTCTATTTATATATACAACCCATTTGTTTACCTCCTCCAAATTTTTTGTGAAGAAAAATATACAATAACATTGCATATTGCAAAAGACACGAATCCTACATTTGAATGGCATGAAGGGGACGCACTCGGTACATGACTTCTTCATGCTAATCCCATTCCTTCTGAATAAGCAAGGTGCATTTCGTTCCGATTTAGCGTGACGGCTTTTGCCTTTACTATCACATATTTTCGTGATATCCGTATAAAAAATTATATATACGATCTTCAATTAAACCCATGCTCTATTAGTAAGTAACATTAACGAGGAAATGTAATCAAGAAACAAAGAAACTATTATTGGTAAGAAATTTATTAAGGAAGCTGCTACGCGCGCACGATCGCTTTTACTTTTCACTCCGTGCGCGATGAACTAAATAATAATATTTCTGCTCAGCCCATGACCAGGACTACCGAAAATGCCCTTAAAGCAAATCATCATAAAAACATGAAAAAATCAATGAGAAAATCAAATAAAATCCCAAATAGAAACTTATAACATATACGAATCGAATGGCAAATGTAGTAGACTTGTGATAACAAGAAAGTGAAGATCGAACAAAAAAATGACGAAATATGACGATCAAGTTAAAATTTGACCAAAATTCTCAGGTGGGTTGATCACATACATGAATTTACTAACCGCGCACAACAGCTAAATTTTGCTCGTTGTGCACGATGCGTAAAAAGAATAAATAGATTTAAAAACTCAACGCGCACAACGAGCAAAATTTTTGTCCGTTGTGCGCGCTGGGCAATTTTGTTAAGACATAAACAAATTGCTCAACGCGTACAACAACAAAACTTTTGCCTGTTGGGCTCATTGAGCAATTATGTTTATGATATAACAGAATTGCTAAACACGAACAACAGGCTAAAACTTTTGCCCGTTGTTCTCGTTGAGCAATTATGTTTATGTTATAACAGAATTGCTCAACGCGCACAACGGGCAAAATTGTTGCCAGTTGTGCACGTTGAGCAATTTGTTTATGTCTTAACAAAATTGCTCAACGCGCACAACTGGCAACAATTTTGCTCGTTGTGCGCGTTTAGCACTTTGTTTATGTGGTACATAAATTGTTCAATGCGCACAACGGACAATTTGGCTGTTGTGCGCGTTGAGCAATTTTGTTCATTGTTAATATAATTTCTTTGTGATTAAGCAGTGATCAATGCAAGTGATTAGTGAGCAATCATATATATCGGTGATTAGTGATTAGTGTTCTAATAATAAATAATCTGTAATTAGTGATTAATTAGTGATCAGGCATAGAAATTTTACCAGTGCAAGCTGATATATATATATATATATATATATATATATATATATATATATATATATATATATATATATATATATATATATATATATATATATATATAGGTAAAGTGTTCCTAGGGTAACTCCTTAAATTAAATCTAAGGAGTCACCCCCATTTTCTCCCATCTCCCACAATTTTTTTGCATTTTATTTTTTATGGGATTGTTGTTCACCTCATGGATGATCAACATACCAAAAATCAAGTCATTCCAATACTTTTTGAGCCCCCATCTACCCCTCGCAACTTCAACGGTCTGAAAACGTACTTAAAAACCCATGAAGTTGCGAGAGGTAGATGGAGGCTCAAAAAGTATTGGAATGACTTGATTTTTGGTATGTTGATCATTCATGAGGTGAACAACAATCTCATGAAAAAAATTCCGAAAAAATGTGGGAGATGGTGTTGAATATTGGACTCCCCGGATTTGGTTTTGGATGATGAGCAAACATAAATAATTCATGAACTAATAATTTGTGAGCGCAGTATTGGAGATCGTCGCCAAATTCACGAGAACAATCAAAGCGACATCTCAAGACTTCTCAAAGCTCGTATTCATTGCCTAAAGCTTCGTTGAAGCTTTTGGACCGTTTTGGAAGTCATGAAGAATTGATCGAAGCTCTCGAAGACCGTTCCTTAAGGTTTTATTCATAGTCTTTTAGCTTCGATCTATAGAATGTTAAGCCTTGAGTATATCTTACAATTCTATCTTCATAACGCTCATATCGTAGCTCTAGGATCTTAGTAGAAGTCCATTCTAACTTCCTCGAAGCATCGCGCTTCGATTCGGACTTGTTCGTGCATGTTAGTTGGTTCAAGAAGAAGAACTGATCGACTAGATGGTGATCTAATCGGTCGGCAAAGCTTCTTGGACCGACTAGTTTGAGTTAATCTTTTCTTGCTCAGTACTGTTTACAGTTAGTCGGTCTACGTTGACTCACCGACCGACTAGTTTGTGAACTAGTCGGTCAGTGATGCTTCTTTGACCGACTAGTTGAGCTTTACTGTTCATGCTAATTTTCTCCTGAGCTACTGTTTATCGTTAGTCGGTCTAAGAACGTTTGGTGACCAACTAGTTGATAATCTAGTCGGTCAACATTTGTTCTTGGACCGACTAAATCAATTTGTATTCAGACTATTTGTTTTTGACTCTTAGTCGGTCGAAGTTCACTGACCGACCGACTAGTTGTGAAACTAGTCGGTCAGAAAGTCTTCTTGGACCGACTAGATTTCTAGGTCTGAAAGTCAATCTCTTCACAGTTCTTCACTTAGTCGGTCCATGTTGTTTGACTGACCGACTAGTTGATGAACTAGTCGGTCAGTGGTTGTTCTTTGACCGACTAGTTGCTTCAGATTTCTAACCGTTGGGATTTGACCTAACTTGTTTTTATGGGACCCTATAAATACGAACCTTGGTCATTTCTCTCTAGGTTAGAGCTGCCATTAAGAGATTCATTGAGATTGAAAGAGATAGAGATTCTCACTCATTTCCAAAGCTCTCTTCCTCACAAGAAATCCATTCTCTCACTTTCTAGATCTAGAATCCATCTTGTGAGAAGTTTGTTCTTGGTGAGCCCTTCAAGCTCTAGCTTGATTCAAGTCTCCAAATCACTCCTAGGCACCCATTGCTGGTCATTTCTTTGGTGCTAGGTCTTGGTGACTTCATCTTCCTCAAATCCCTCCTTGCACCTATTTGGTAAGAATACTCAAGGTATAGGATTTTGTGGTAAGATTGTTTATTTCATTATAAACTCGTTTATATTGCTTATTGTTTCTCTCGGTTGTGAGAGAAGGTTGTGATCCCGGGTTGTGGGATTCACTATTGCCATTGCATGTATGATTTGATCTTGTGAAGGTTTTTCACAAGATATCATAGTGGAAATCTTGGGTTAGGGTTTCTAACCTAAGTATCCGGAGGGGATCCGGGTGGTTGGGACGTAGGATCACCGGGAACAAGTCGGAGAGACTTGGGTGGATCCGAACCCAGTTACATCTTTTGTTAGCATTGTTAATTTTGTTGTTGTCATCAATTTAAGCTTCCGCAAATTGATTTGGTAGTTGTTTGCACTATAATTAGGAATTATACTCCTTGTTATTTTTAAAGTACTATTCACCCCCCCTCTAGTACTTGTGCAGTAGCTTGTAGGGCATTACATTTGGTATCAGAGCCAGATACTTAGCTATGTCTGCCAACGACAACAAGACCGTGCGTCCACCTTCCGACTATGGCACCTTCAGGAACCGTGAAGGAGCATCTTCGGTGATGGAAGGACATTCCTCAACGAGGCCTCCATTCTTCAACGGTACCAACTACGGGTACTGGAAATGCCGGATGGAAACCTTCCTTCGGAGTGCATCTCTATGGAGGACCACGATGAAGGAATACGTCGAGCCCGAAGAAGAAGACTTTGAGAAATGGACAACCGCGGAGGTCGCCGCGGAGGTAAGCAATGCCAAGGCAATGAACGCCTTGCAATACGCATTGGAGCCCGGGGACTTCAATAAGATATGCACATGTAAGAGTGCATATCAAATTTGGAACTCCCTCCTCATACTACATGAAGGGACGAGTAGGGTAAGAGACTCTAAACTCGTAGTTGTTAACAAAGATTACGAAATGTTTCATATGCAACAGGGCGAGAAGATGAAGGAGTATTATGCTCGCTTCGTCGACATCATAAACGAGTTAGAGGCTCTCGGCAAATCTTACACCCAAAAGGAGAAGTGTTCGAAGCTTATCGAAGGACTTCCTTCTTCTTGGGAAAAACAAACCTTCGCCATCGAGGAAGGTAATGACATGAATAAGTATACCGTAGTTCAATTGATGGGTACTTTGATGTCATACGAGGTACGCAAAGATAGCAAGGTGAAGTTACAAGAAAAGATGAAGTCCTATTTGAACCAAGACGTGCCTAAGAAAAAGGCGATTGCATTCAAGGCGGCTTCATCCACCTCTACCGATGATGAGGACTCGGAAGAAGAAATGGACATGGAATCCATTGCACTCATGGTAAAGAAGTTCAATCGCTTCTTCCGAAAGGGTAACTTCAAACAAAAATCTAAATTTACTTCTACTAACGCCTCTCCACCTTTGTGCTTTAAATGCAATAGGCCAGGACACATCAAAGCGGATTGTCCTCAAAACAAGCAAAAGGAGAAGTGGAAGGCGCCGAAGTTCGACAAGTCCAAGAAGTACAAAAAGGGGTACAAAAAGGGACTTGTCGGAGCAACATTCACCGACTCCGAGGATTCCTTAAGCGGAGAGTCGGACGATGAGAAAATGGAGCAAGCGCACATGTGCTTCATGGCAAGAGAGGAGCATGATCAAGGATCTTCCTCCTCCGATGATAGCGACAACGAAGGCGATGAGGTAACCATGAATGATCTTAGGAATGTTAACTCTCAATTATGGTCTAAATACACTAAATTAGTAAATAGATATACTAAAGTAAAAGATGACCTAGCTAGCATTCAAACCTCGCCTAAGACTATCATCACCAACAACGACACCGTTGTTGAAGAGTTAAGAAATGAGATTGTTAATCTCAAATCTAAACTTGAACATGTTAGCATTGAAGATCCGGAAGAACATAGGATAGCGGATTTGACTTCTCAAAACTCGACTTTGAGTATTGAGAATGAGAATCTTAAATCTCGTGTTTATGTGCTCACATCGCAAGTATCCAACTTGGATACTTCTATGCGTTCTCTCAAATAGAAATATGAGAACACATTAGGCCGAATTAATAAATTCAATAAGGGTAAGGACCATTTGGATAAAATCCTAAGTGACTTACTTCCGGCCAATCACCACATTGGCTTGGGGTATACGATGGGATGTCCATCCAAATCGTCCACTACTTTTGTTAGGCCAACTTCCGGTGACTCTACGAGTGGTAGCAAACACTCTATTGGTAGTTCTTCTACCAATGGTGCTTCCACCTCGTCCACACCCTCTTTCGGAAAGAAACTCACTTTGGGTGGACCTTCAAAGAAGGGGCATGCTTATATGTACACAAATGCCATGCCACGTAGGAACACATGTCCTACTCCACCGGCTCACACATATGATGATTTTTATGCAACACATTCTCGGGCACGTGCACACCATGTGAGACACCCTCATGCACGTGTTCCCACACATGCATATGTTCACCCACCTCATCATATGAATAATTCTCGTCGTGCACCATTCCATCATGTCCCTTATGCCTATCCACAACATGCATCACGTAGAAATCAACGTCGCATGCATGCACCCAATAGGATGAGGGCCCCAAGATTTTCACTATTTGGAGCCCAAAGGACACAAGCATGGATGAAAAACAAGTGTATATGAATGCTTATTTTTCGGATGTTGTGCATAGTAGAAATTATGTGGGGAAGTCTAAGTCCAATTGGACTTGGCTTCCAAAGGTCTAACCTTTGAGGACCCAATGACCTTGGGTACCATGATATGAAATTTTCTATCTTTAGGTACTCAAGGAAAAGAAAAAGAAACGGAGTAACATATTTAAATTTAGCTCCAAGGGGAATTGGATACTCGATAGCGGGTGTTCAAAACACATGACGGGTGACGCTCAATTGCTCTCCGGAGTAGTTCCCATTGCAAATGGAAACCGCGTCGTATTTGGAGGCAACGAGAGCGGAACCATCGTCGGTGTTGGTAAAGTGGGTAACCCATCTAAACCCTTAATTAGTGATGTTTATCTAGTTAATGGTTTAAATCATAATCTTATTTCAATAAGCCAACTTTGTGACAAAGGTACAAAGTTAGCTTTGCGAAAGGATTATGTTATATTTCAAATGATAATAATAAGTTATTATTTTCCGGCACACGTCATAAAGATATTTATATTTTGGATCTTCCTAAGTCATATGAACAATGTCTCGTTGCCAACACAAGTGAACAACACTTATGGCATCGACGCTTTGGACATGTGAACTTTGGAACACTTTATAAGCTTTCAAAATTAAATTCCATTAAAGGTTTTCCGAAGCTCGTTTTTGAAAAGAAAAGTTTTTGTGATTCTTGTCAACGTGGCAAGCTTCCTAAATCTTCATTTAAACCTAAGAAAAGCATTTCTACTAAACGGCCACTAGAGCTATTACATCTAGATTTATTTGGGCCAACTAGAGTTGCTTCCTTAGGAAATATAAGATATGGACTTGTCATCGTCGATGATTATTCTAGATTTACATGTGTATTTTTCTTATGTAATAAAAATGAAGCTTTTGAAAACTTCACAATATTTGTGAAGAAAGTACAAAATCTCATCGGAACCACCATTGTCACTATTCGTAGTGATCATGGGGGTGAATTTGAGAATGAGTCTTTCTCAAATTTTTGTGATGATCTTGGAATTACTCACACGTTTTCTTTCCCTCGCGCACCTCCTCAAAATGGTGTTGTTGAGAGGAAGAATAGAACGCTTGTGGAGTGTGCTCGCACTATGCTCGAAGATAGCCAACTTGGTTATCAATTTTGGGCGGAAGCGGTACACACCGCTTGTTATGTGTTTAATAGAATACTTTTGAGGCCCGGCACCAAACAAACTTGCTATGAATTGTTGTTTGGTAGATTGCCTCAAGTTAAACATTTTCGTGTTTTCGGCGCAAAATGTTTTATTAAAAACACATATGATAATTTGGACAAGTTTGATCCGATATCGGATGAGGGGATATTTGTTGGGTATTCCTCACGTAGCAAAGCCTACCGGATATACAACAAAAGATCCTCTACGATCGAGGAATCACTACATGTCTCTTTTAATGAGAATTTTACTACTTCTAGAATTTCAAATGATGATGATTCTATGGATGTTTTAAGTGATTCGTTTGATAATTCTAAGTCTATTGATTCTATTGATACTAACCCGACTAATGAAGTTGTTGAGAATGTGCCTAGTGATCAAGGTATTCCCAAGCGGCTTCATACCGTTCGCGACCATCCCCATGAGCAAGTCATTGGCAATATTCATGATAGAGTCAAGACGAGATCGCAAGTCCACCACTTCGCCAATTGTGCCTTTGCCTCATCAATAGAGCCAAAGAATATAGTTGAAGCATGCGAAGATAGTGCTTGGATCCTTGCCATGGAGGAGGAACTCATTCAATTCGAGAGGAATGAAGTTTGGGAGCTTGTTCCATTGCCATCGAAGAACCACACCGTCATAGGGACAAAGTGGATCTTCAAGAACAAAACCGACGAAAACCAAGTCGTCGTTCGGAACAAAGCTCGGTTAGTAGCTCAAGGCTATCGACAAGAGGAAGGTATCGATTTCGAAGAATCCTTCGCTCCGGTAGCTAGATTAGAATCAATTAGACTATTATTGTCTTTTGCATGCCATAAAAATTTTAAATTATTTCAAATGGATGTTAAAAGTGCATTTTTAAACGGAGATTTCATTGAGGAAGTTTACGTTTCTCAACCTCCGGGCTTCATAAATGAAAAATTTCCAAATCATGTTTTTAAACTAAAGAAAGCTCTTTATGGTTTGAGACAAGCTCCTCGAGCTTGGTATGATCACCTAAAGAATTTTCTTTTGGATTTGAATTTTAAAATGGGCGAAGCCGATTCTACACTTTTTGTTAAGCATGCGAATAATGATATTTTATTAGTTCAAATTTATGTTGATGATATCATTTTCGATGCTACTAACTTCACTCTTTGCGAAGAGTTTTCTAATGTTATGAAGGAACAATTTGAGATGAGCCACATGGGCGAACTCAAATATTTCTTAGGTCTCCAATTTCGCCAATTGAACGATGCAATCTTCATCCACCAAACGAAATACACGGTGGAGTTGCTAAAGCGATTTGGAATGGAGAATGCCTCCGGGAAAAAGACTCCTATGAGCACTACAACGCATCTTGATAAAGATACGGGCGGAAAAGATGTAGACATTCGTCTATATCGAGGTATGATAGGTAGTTTACTTTATCTTACCGCAAGTAGGCCCGATATTATGTTTGCCGTTTGTATTTGTGCTCGTTATCAGTCTCAACCTAAGGATTCTCACTTAGTAGCGGTTAAACGTATTTTTCGCTATCTAAGTTACACTTTAGATTTTGGATTACTTTATCCGAAATCTAGCACATATGAGTTAGTCTCATATAGTGACGCTGATTATGCGGGATGCAAATCCGACAGGAAGAGTACTAGTGGCACTTGCCATTTTCTAGGAAATTCCCTTGTCTCTTAGTTTTCCAAGAAGCAAAATTCGGTATCACTTTCAACCACCGAGGCGGAATACATTGCCGCCAGTGCCGCTTGTGCCCAGGTTCTTTGGATGAGACACACACTGAAGGATTTTGGTATTCATTGTGATACTAGCCCTATCATGGTGGATAACCAAAGTGCTATTTGTCTTTCAAAGAATCCGGTGCACCATTCCCGATCTAAACACATAGATGTCTGACACCATTTTTTAGATGATCATGTTGCTAAAAAGGACATCATATTAGTGTACGTTGAAACCCAAAAGCAAATCGCCGATATTTTCACGAAACCCCTAAAGGAGGACTCCTTTGTGCGGTTGCGTCGAGCATTGGGGATTATGGGTGAATCCGAGATATAGGATTCATGTTTCATTCAATTATCTTGCATGCTATTATATTTCGCAATATTTCGTTCATGCTAGACTTATTGAATTTTTTTCGGGATTTTATGTGATATGTTTGAATTTCTGCTCAAATTCTTATTTGGATGTCGTATTTGAGATTTCGGTGTTTTATGGGGTAGTTTAGATGACTTATGAGAGGGTTAAGATGTTTCGTCCAAGTGTTTTGTGGAGAGATCTTATTTATCAACTTTTGGACTCTTCTAGTCGGTTTCAGTTCATCAGCCAACCGACTAGATGCACATCTAGTCGGTCAGCTAGTGAACTCATACCGACTAGTTCAAGCTTTGAATTTTCCCTTGTCATTGACTTCTTTTAGTCGGTCACAGTTCACTTACCGACCGACTAGATTGAAAACTAGTCGGTCAGTGATTATACTGTGACCGACTAACTCTTGCCCTAGAATTTTCTTTTTGCCTCTGTTTCGACTTAGTCGGTTTAAGCTCATTGACCGACCGACTAGATCGTAATCTAGTCGGTCAGTGCTTGAACTGTGACCGACTAAGTGCTCTAGGGCAGTCACGTCTTTTCGCATTCTCGACCGACTTAATCTCATTTTATCCGATTGTTTCTAAGTCTAGTCGGTTGTTTTTGTTCTCCAGCTCGAAAACCCCCCAAACCCCGCTCGTGTCTCCTCGTCTTCCCGTCGTTCTCCGGCCATTTTTCCGGCCAACTCCGCCGCCAGTCGCCGTCGATCACTCCACCTAGGTAACTCCCTTCTTCCTAGGTCTCGTTTTCATCCCTAGGGTTTGTCTTAGGACTTGTTTTCACCTCTAGGGTTTCGGATTCAATCTTAGGGCTTGTTGTGTTAGGTTCTAGGGTTTGAGCTTAGGTTGTTTGATCTTCTCCTATCGCTTGATTGAACTCGTTGTGCCGCGATCATGGCAAGAACGAGAATCCCGATTACCTCCTCTGGGGCATCCCCCATGACCATAGAGGCCGCGACCGCTTCGACCCCTCCTAAGCGTAGGGCCAAGACCACTCGTCCCCCCTCTTCGTCTTCAACTCCGTTGAAGAGAAAGAGGACCTCCAAGCCCAAACCTACAGGCCAATCTTCCAAGCCCAAACCTAAACCCAAAAAGTTCCGTGCACCTACCCCTCCCGGTGAGCGTTCAGATAGTGACTCCGAGGATGATTCCGAGGAAGAATACACTCCTGAGCATCCCGAGAAGGCACCAACTCCACCCCCTCCTCCACCTCCTCCTAAGACCCGTAAGGCTAAGGGTAAAGGCCCGATGCCAGTAGGCGGTGTAGATATATCGTTGTGTCGCGACGACCCTCAGTGTCTAGCGGCTTACAACCGTATAGAGCACTGCCCACTGCTGTTGGAGCATTACGTTCAGTTTTCTGATTTTCTTGGCCTTGCGGATCTTTTATCCTATAGTGGACTTTTGGACTACCTTAGATTTGACCCTAAGGCGAACCCCCGACCTTATCCTCGCCTGGTCAAGCTGTTCTATGCCAATCGTTCCCGGGGTCAGTACGATGAGACTCACTCCATCGAGACTTCTGTTTTGGGGACTCCGATAGTCCTTACGGCAGAGATCTTGGGGGAGTTGATAGGTTGCTCATCGTGTGGCCTCCTCCCGTCTGACATCTCTGTAGACGATATCTCCTCCCTCGATCAGCGGACCCTCGCTAAAATCTTCCAGGTTATCCCCCTGCATTCATAGGCGTCCCTTCCAAATCATTCAAGCCGAATGCTTGGGTGATTAACTTGATATTGAAATCCTGTCTTCTGGCCAAGTATGGATCTTCCTCTCTTTCGTCTCAGCCATTTCTGAAATTAATATACGCTCTTTTTATGGGTAGCGAGATTAATTGGGCTCGCATTATACTCGACAAGATGGACTCTTTCGAGTGTATTTGCAAGACCACTAAATCAGCGCACATCCCATATCCTTGTCTTCTGACCTTGGTTTTCCGTCGATTTGGTGTTCCTTTGCCTCCGGATGATGAGCGTCCCCTGGGTCCTCCCCTGAACGCGACGGCCGTCAAGAAATCTCTTGCGACACTCCGTCACGTGCAGCGGTCGACTCCTTCTGCATCCCATGCCACTCCTTCAGCTGCTGCAGCCCCTCCTCCTACCACCACACTTGATGATGTCGTTCGGTTACTTCGTCGTCACGAGTCTCGTTTGGCTCGTACCGAGGATGTAGTTTGCCGTATGGCTAGTTTGATGGGCATTCAGCTTCCTCCTCCTGTTTCTGAGGATGAGGAGATGGATGATGAGGATATTGATGAGCTTGTCTCCACCTTAGCTCATGGCGCTGAGGCCACTGCTGCTGTTGCTGCTACCACATCTGCTCCTGGAGCTGGCACCTCTTTCGGTGCTCCAGAGACTTCTGCACCAGTGGATCAGACTTCTGATGATGCTGCTGCTCCTGCTGTCGTCCCTGATCCAGTCTTGCCTGCTGATGTTCCTGTTGATACTCCAGCCGTTGAGCCAGTCGTCGATGTCTCCACCCCTGCCCCGACGATCCCTTCAGTTCACACGCCACTCCTCACAGCAGAGCCTGAGTCCACTCCCTCGACTGGACCCACGGAGACTGCTGATCCTGCCACTTCCTCGTGATCGTCAGTTTCGAGGACTCTCCACTGATCATTGGATGATACATCTTGTTGAGAGTGCTTTAGGTTAGGATGGGATGGAGTTTGGGTGGTGATTTGATGTATTTTGATTTTATGGATGTCGGTGTATTTAATGTATTTTGGATGTTGATGATGGTGTACCGATGATTATGTTGTACCTTTTTGATGTTGATATAGATGGTATGTTCCACTTGATATGATGTAGTCGATGTGATTTTTGGATGTACTCATGATATTCATATATATATATACATCGATGTTCTCTTTTACCTCGTCGTGCACATTTAATGTTCATTCAATGTCTATTATATGTGAAATCGTCGCTCGACGCTTAAAAACTTGGTTAAATAGATTATATTTCTATGATTGTATAGAATTGTTTTCCATGCACAAATTTAACCAAGAATATTGAATATTGGAGGGTATGTTCCTTTATTCAATAAATGAATTAATATTTGGTATTTTTGATGTTTTTAATTTTCGCTTTTTGATAATGGACAATTTGGCACACCTTGATTTGATTTCATCACTTTTCCCTTGGTGTCAATTAGGTCCATCGTCAATATCTAAGACTCCCAATGTTGGATTTTCCTTTTCCTAGTTGTTGTCGTTGTATGCCCCCCATTTTTTGGGATAATGCCAAAGGGGGAGAGATAATGATAATAAATAGGGCAAATGAAAATTTAACTCACTTTCCAAGAATCTAATTTGATGTGTTAGATTCAGGGGGAGTTAAGATATATATAAGGATTTTCAAAATCCGATATTTCAAACATCGATTCTCGTTATATATCTTACTCGTCTGATTGATGCAATTTATATATATTCATTTTGGAATTAACGTGTCATCAATGCAGGGGGAGTAAGTATTTTACATTTGAATCATTATTTTTGATTATTATTTATGTTGGTTTGTCATCACCAAAAAGGGGGAGAATGTTGAATATTGGACTCCCCGGATTTGGTTTTGGATGATGAGCAAACATAAATAATTCATGAACTAACAATTTGTGAGCGCAGTATTGGAGATCATCGCCAAATTCACGAGAACAATCAAAGCGACATCTCAAGACTTCTCAAAGCTCGTATTCATTGCCTAAAGCTTCGTTGAAGCTTTTGGACCGTTTTGGAAGTCATGAAGAATTGATCGAAGCTCTCGAAGACCGTTCCTTAAGGTTTTATTCATAGTCTTTTAGCTTCGATCTATAGAATGTTAAGCCTTGAGTATATCTTACAATTCTATCTTCATAACGCTCATATCGTAGCTCTAGGATCTTAGTAGAAGTCCATTCTAACTTCCTCGAAGCATCGCGCTTCGATTCGGACTTGTTCGTGCATGTTAGTTGGTTCAAGAAGAAGAACTGACCGACTAGATGGTGATCTAGTCGGTCGGAAAAGCTTCTTGGACCGACTAGTTTGAGTTAATCTTTTCTTGCTCAGTACTGTTTACAGTTAGTCGGTCTACGTTGACTCACCGACCGACTAGTTTGTGAACTAGTCGGTCAGTGATGCTTCTTTGACCGACTAGTTGAGCTTTACTGTTCATGCTAATTTTCTCCTGAGCTACTGTTTATCGTTAGTCGGTCTAAGAACGTTTGGTGACCGACTAGTTGATAATCTAGTCGGTCAACATTTGTTCTTGGACCGACTAAATCAATTTGTATTCAAACTATTTGTTTTTGACTCTTAGTCGGTCGAAGTTCACTGACCGACCGACTAGTTGTGAAACTAGTCGGTCAGAAAGTCTTCTTGGACCGACTAGATTTCTAGGTCTGAAAGTCAATCTCTTCACAGTTCTTCACTTAGTCGGTCCATGTTGTTTGACTGACCGACTAGTTGATGAACTAGTCGGTCAGTGGTTGTTCTTTGACCGACTAGTTGCTTCAGATTTCTAACCGTTGGGATTTGACCTAACTTGTTTTTATGGGACCCTATAAATACGAACCTTGGTCATTTCTCTCTAGGTTAGAGCTGCCATTAAGAGATTCATTGAGATTGAAAGAGATAGAGATTCTCACTCATTTCCAAAGCTCTCTTCCTCACAAGAAATCCATTCTCTCACTTTCTAGATCTAGAATCCATCTTGTGAGAAGTTTGTTCTTGGTGAGCCCTTCAAGCTCTAGCTTGATTCAAGTCTCCAAATCACTCCTAGGCACCCATTGCTGGTCATTTCTTTGGTGCTAGGTCTTGGTGACTTCATCTTCCTCAAATCCCTCCTTGCACCTATTTGGTAAGAATACTCAAGGTATAGGATTTTGTGGTAAGATTGTTTATTTCATTATAAACTCGTTTATATTGCTTATTGTTTCTCTCGGTTGTGAGAGAAGGTTGTGATCCCGGGTTGTGGTATTCACTATTGCCATTGCATGTATGATTTGATCTTGTGAAGGTTTTTCACAAGATATCATAGTGGAAATCTTGGGTTAGGGTTTCTAACCTAAGTATCCGGAGGGGATCCGGGTGGTTGGGACGTAGGATCACCGGGAACAAGTCGGAGAGACTTGGGTGGATCCGAACCCAGTTACATCTTTTGTTAGCATTGTTAATTTTGTTGTTGTCATCAATTTAAGCTTCCGCAAATTGATTTGGTAGTTGTTTGCACTATAATTAGGAATTATACTCCTTATTATTTTTAAAGTACTATTCACCCCCCCTCTAGTACTTGTGCAGTAGCTTGTAGGGCATTACAGATGGGAGAAAATGAGGGTGACTCTTTAGAGGGTGACTCCTTAGATTTAATCTAAGGAGTCACCCTAGGAACACTTTACCATATATATATATATATATATATATATATATATATATATATATATATATATATATATATATATATATATATATATATATATATATATAACAGTATCAGTTCTACCCAATATTGCATCCCAATATTGCATTGAAATTGCAAACTGGTACATGTGCTTTCCTATGACATAAATGCATACTAAAGTACAATACACAACAAAGTTGTTATACAACCAAAACAAAACCGCATCATTGGTGAAATATCCAGCACTACCATATGGCTTGATTAACCATATGTTGTTAATAAATTGTTCATCATATAATTGCTACTGAAAGCTTCTCTTCTGTTAATTTCATTGGCACTGTAAAAAGAGTAACTTGTATCCTCATGTATATCTCCATAATTTCTTGCTTGTTGTCGCAGCCTTAACTTTAACTTTGTTATCTCATGTATCAAATCTCTGTCATATTCTTGGTCACGAGGAGACAGTTGCTCTTGTTGTAATTGATACAACCATAAAATCTTCTCCCAAAATTTTCCCTTCTCATATCAGTACTAAGTGGAGTTATCAGGCCACAATAGCAAATGGGAACAGTCTTCCACATTGCATTACTATTTTCATATGCCTGATCTGCAAATTTGTGTGACTAAAAAGGTAAAACAAAAATTTCAATTTGTATGAACAAATGAATACAATATATCGACGAATCACAACGTAGAATGTTGCATAATTAATGGGTCAATAGAGGAAGAGTCAGTGAAGCACCAACCAAATAATGTGATGAATAAAAGAAGAATTGTGTTAGTAGAATCAGATACAACGTTAGTAGAATCAGATACAATGATGAACCGAATGAAGAATTTGGAAGTGGTAGTAGATAGATTTAGTTGTGAGTAGATGAGTGATAGTGGGCAACCATTTATAGACGAAGAATTGGACATGGTTGGTGGAAAATAGAGAAGGTGCCCGTGAATGTACAGAAGAGTGCCTGTGAATGTACAGAGGAATTGAGGTGAGCAACACAATTACTCAACGTGCACAATCGATAGTGTTGCCCATTGTGGTGTTGAGTAATTTTTTGAAAACTTAACAAATTTGCTCATTGTACACAAGGGGAAAATAAGCATCATCGTTTATGGACTTTGCATAAATGTATCAGATATGTCAATTTTGGATAAGTTTGGAAGGTGAATCATTTTATCAAATTTAATGACAATGTATTATATGTAAATATGTCTGTATTACATCACACTACAATATAAAACATACTTAAGTATAATAAACAACAAAGTAACAAAATCATGTCATTGGTGAATTATCAAGCACTACCCAATGGCTACACATTATTAAACTTCATCATTTGTGGACCTTAAATGTAAATTTCAACATTACCCAACTTCTCAACGCTTTTGTACAAATTCGTGAGACATCCAAGCATGATGCATGTCATTTCTGAGCAGCTTCATGAGGGAACCTAGTGGCACTGTAAGATAGCTGACCAGAACATCAATGAAATGGTTGATGTCTTCAATTGCTGTCTCAACGCTATTTGTTGGCTTAATGCGAAATATGGATCCCGGATAATCCTGATAATGTGACAAAGATTTTGGCATTAAAATTGTGGCATAAATGATGATAAATCTGAACGAGCCATATGCATATAATGGACATAAAAATGGTGAAATTGCCATGTATCAACAGTGCAATGCGTCCCTACATTATTATAGACATTGGGTATGCATACCTCGCTTTCAAACTTCACAATCAAACTCTACCACGTACTCACACATGATAAACACTATTTGCTGACAAAAAGCGAGGTTTGCATTTTGATGAACATGATTATATGACAAAGAATTGGGCAAAAATATCGTGTTAGTATCATAAGAAGAGTAAATTTAGTTGTGAGTTGAGGAGTGATCGTGGTCAACCATTTATAGATGAATTGACCATGGATGCTCGTGGGTAATGGCGACAATGCTAGTGAGTATATAGAAGAGAGCCACTGAGTCTACAGAAGAGAGCCCATGATTCTCTAGAAGAGTGCTCGTGAGAGCCCGTGAGTCTACAGAAAAGTGGTTGTGAGTCTACAGAAGATTGCTCGACATTAACAAAATTGCTCAACGCGCACAACTGACAAACTTCTGCCCATTGTGTGCATTGAACAATTCTGTTAGCTTATAACAAAATTGCTCAACATGCACAAGTGGCAAAAATTTTGCTCGTTGTGCGCGTTGAGCAATTCTGTTATTATATAAATGAATTACTCAATGCCCATTGTGTGCATTGAGCAATTCTGTTAGCTTATAACAAAATTACTCAACATGCACAAGCGGCAAAAATTTTGCTCGTTGTGCGCATTGAGCAATTCTGTTATTATATAAATGAATTACTCAATGTGAACTGAATTACTCAATGCGCACAACCGGCAAACTTCTGCCCGTTGTGCGCGTTGAGCAACTCTGTTTGCTCATAACAAAATTGCTCAACGTGCACAACGGACAAAAGTTTGGCTAGTTGTGCGTGTTGAGCAATTTTCTTATTAAACAACAGAATTGCTCAACGTGCACAACTTGCCAAACTTTTGCCCATTGTGCACGTTGAGAAATTCTGTTATCATTTATCAGAATTGCTCAATGCGAACAACGGTCAAAAGTTTGGCCAGTTGTGTGCGTGAGCAATTCTGTAAGTAAATAACAAATTTGCTCAACGTGCACAACGAGCAAAAATTTGGCCCGTTGTGCATGTTGAGCAATTCTGTTAGTAAATAACAAAATTTCTCAATGCGCACAACAGACAAAATTTTGGCCGGTTGTGTGCGTTGAGCAATTCCGTTAGTAAATAACAAAATTGCTTAAAGTGCACAATGGGCAAAAGTTTGGCCGGTTATATGCGTTGAGAAAATTTTGTTATTATATAACAAATTGCCCCACAACAGGCACTATTTCATTTCTTTCACAAGATGAAACTTGCAACGTTGAACATTCAATACTGAAACATGCAAATTGCCTTCAAGCTGTTATATATGCATAATGATATATAACTATATATTAAAACACAGCTGTTTTTGAATTCTAAGGCTGACTAGGACAAGATACAGAGTGGATGTGATTTGATCTTGGGGAACGGAAGGTTGAGATGAGTTTTAAGAAAATTTTAAGAGGGAATCTATTTGGTTGGAAAACTCAATGTTTTTGGGATGGGAGAAAGCAGCAGATACGATATAGTTTAGAATGTAATCTCGATGCAGTCAAACATTTCCCAACAAAAGGATCACAATATTGAAGCTCATGATCCTAAAAATACACCCAGATTTTCACCGAACTGTTCTGCGTGGGGCCCATCTCGAACGGTAACTCCTTGACCAGGATATAATGGGTCACACGCTAAGCCGTGTGCTGGGTCCCGTTGTCAGATACCAAAAATTTAAATAATTTTTTTCTTTTTTATTTATGATTTTTGGGGAGAACAACTGCGGCCATTCGTATGGGAGAGTGTGAGTCCCATGAGTAAATGCGTAAAATGTACCTTGCAGTGCATATTTGTTTAGTATTTTAATTTGAATAATTAATTGCATATAATGATGATTAGGCTGTAAAATAAACGTGTGATTAATTCGAAATGTATGCTTTTAAATAACATAATCATTTTTTCCTTGAAGAGGATATATATTATTTGGTTTTCTCCGTGTAAAAAAGAGAAGGCGTCCGTGCCAAAGCTAGATTTTTGTTTGTTTAAATTTTAGAGGGGAAAATAATTTTTGGGGAGAACAAAGATTTTGAGGGGATATCTTAAATGAACTGTGCCTGAGGGCACGGGTTATGTGTCGAAGGCGCCCACGAGATATCTTAACTGAACCATGCCCGAGAGCACGAGTTATACGCCGAAGCTAGATTTTTGAGGGAAAAATAATTTTTGAATGAACTGTGCCCGAGGGCATGGGTTATGCACCGAAGGCACCCGCAAATTGTTTTTTATTTAAATTTTGGAGGGGAAAATTATTTTTGGGGGCAACAAAGATTTTGAGGGGATATCTTAATTGAACCGTGCCCGATGGCCGAATTCGCATACGAGCTAAATTTTTGTTCGGTTAAATTTTAGAGGGGGAAATAATTTTTGGGGAGAACAAATATTTTGAGGGAATATCTTAAATGAACCGTGACCGAGGGCATGGTTCATGACTAGTGCATATACAAATCACCACATGCAAACTGATACATATACCAACTGATACATAGTCAAAATGATACATTCACACGGATACATATAAAAGCTGATACATATTCAAATTGATACATTCACACTGATACATATAAACACTGGTACATATTCAAAATGCTGCTTACAAACTGATACATATACACATTGATATATATTCAAATTGATACATTCAACATGCTACATATTTTAACTGAACATATAAAAAATGAAACATATTTAAACTGATACATATACAAACCGATACATATATAGAAGGGTACCTATTAAAACTTATACATAAAAAAATATTACATATTCAAAATGATACATTCAAAATGATACATATACAATTCATTCAAACTAATGCATTAAGATTTGCCTTCACTATTACAAAAATTTGTACACATATACATAACATCCAAATTAAAGAATATTTCAATATATAATGAAAGTATAAACTCAAACAATAAAAAAATTTCACTATTACATTTCAATATTACAAAAAATTTACATTTAATCATCCCCCTGATCTATAGCATCCATTGTGCTTACATTGGCATTGACTATTTCCTTGAACTTATTCATCCTCTCGGCATACCATTTCATCCATCCATTTACCTCAGGAAAATGGTATTTAACCCACATACTTGCAACTGGTGGGAGAGGTCATTTTTGAACAAGTTGAATCTGTAAAGTGATTATTATTTACAAATACTATCGTTATATGGCCATGAGGCTTAAATGGGTCTGGAGCTGTTCTTAACAGCAAAAATGTTAGACACTGTAACTTGGACAGAAGATGTAGCACACAATTATAACAATTTGATATGAGATGACCTACTTCTGGCATTGTCATCTAATATTTTATCGGGGGTTTGTCCTCCATATATGCAACTGCCACTTTAGTTACTTGTGCATCTTCTGCCCCCATAACTCTTTTGTACAGATCATAGTGTGTATTCAACTCTTGTAACAAATCTGATCTGACCCTCTTCCAATTGTCCTCTCCCATACCAAGTAGAGCAGATACATCCCTATAACCACAGTTACCATCTGCCTTAATATCGATGACGTTCCTTATAAATTTGGTGATGGCTTCTGGAAATTCCTCAATAAAAGGTATGCCTCCTTCTAGAGCTGAAGATTCTTCAGGTGCAGCTTCAGCTACAGTGACTACTGCAGCTAATTTTGTAGATGGCCGTTTGACAATTTGTTTCTGTCTCGCAGCTGGAGGTGGAGCTGGAGTCGAGGATGTAACTGAATCTGAGGCTGGAGCTGCATGGGACATTTTGACCCTATGTGACTGTCTATGATGGCCACGCACCAATATTTCTTTATGCAATGAGCCCTCAACTGGAGTGGGTGTGAAGCAAATAAGTTCAGACGCTAAGACATGATCAAAATGAGAAGGGTATCGAGTGGTGGATGTATCTTCAGCTTTCAACTTCTTCCCCTTTTTCCTCCTTCCCCTCACATTGACCTTAACCTCCGGCTCCGTAATCAAATTTGTTTCCAGGGTAGATAGCTCCCTCAACTTTATTTACAGCTTCATCTTCCTCGTCCCATCAAGCTGGTCATAATGCTTGTATATGTGCTCTATCTCAGCCTTTATGAGCACTTCATCTTCAGATATCAATTCCTTCTTCGGCTTCATGTTTAGCTTATTCCAATGAGGATTTAAGGCAACAAAAGGATTGATGCGATTTTTCATTTTGTATTGGCCAATCTCATGGGTGCATGGTACTCCATATATTCTTCGGGCTAGACAATCACACAAGATTTCTCTATCCCAATAGAGTAAGTCTGTTCAGCCTGCTTAAAAATAATCTTCATCACCATACAGCCTATAAACCCACTATTAGCTCTCTGAAGAGAGAGAGAGAGAGAGAGAGAGAGAGAGAGAGAGAGAATAGTTTAGTCGCCGATCGAGCTTTCTCTAAAAGTCGGGAGCTACTCGATCGAGGACTTGGTGTGTTTTTCAACGAAGAGAGTGCACCCCTATTTATATAGGGAGTCGGCACTCACTCTTTCATTGCGAGCAATGTGGGACTTTTACAAATGAGAGGAAAAATCAATTAAGCCAATTTAGCTTAATTTGTAGTTTAAGTGAGCTTTTCATAAAAGCAAACTTTAACTAATTAATTCTCTTCGATCATTAAACTTTAGACACCAAACAAGCTATCAATCCGAAGGGCTTCGAATGGTGAACGCGTAGGAACCGACATCGACGAATTTCTACTTCGTTTGACCCCTCAAACAATTGCCCAAAGTCGGGCAAAAATCAACTTTTCGTAGCCGTCATTTGGGGTTTCAAAAACCCTAAAATTAAATTAAGTTGCGGGCGCACCCGCCCAAGGCAACGAGGCGGGCCGCCCGCCCGCTGCTAGCAACGGGCGCTGGGCCTACTGTGCAGCGGGCATGAGCCCGCTGCGGCCAGCGGGCCGTGCCCGTTTTGCCTCTGGGTATGGGCTTGTTAGCCCAGTGGGTCTAACCCACCTTGCCTTGAACTGTTTTCGCATTTCTGGGCTCGTTTGAGCTCCGATTTGGACGCGGTTTGAACCTGTGTTTAGACCGGGATGATCCCGTCATCCAGGTAACCCTTTCCAATATATTTTTTCCTACTAAATTTGTCGTAACCAATTTACGACACGTTTAATCATAGTTTGCATCAAATGCAACATTTGTCCCTATTGCTATTACGACTAATTTTCACAACAAGATTTGTGAATATCAACTATTCGATATCATCAAATGAATCTCTCTCAATTAATCTTCCTATTACTAAGACACGAACACTACTCGGTGTGAGACCCTACAGCCTGAACTTACTACAAATTGGGGCTCGAAACCCTAGACGACGATCACCACGAGCAGTAGCTGTCGTCCCTGTTTCAGAATCATCATAACGTAATCGAACCTTTGACAAAGACATCATTGGGTTTACATTGGCTGTGTCAGTGATGAATGCCGTTAGCTATAGTCCCTTCGTCAAGACTGTGTTCCTGTTGGCCTAGGGTATGGTTTACTGTCAACCCTATTAGACAACATTGGTCAGTATACGGCGGTCTTTGTTGTATACACGTTGTACTTCTTACAATGTACCCCTGCCGAGGATTAACATAAAGATCGTACTGAGCCTGTAACACTAACTTCCCTTTAACGAAAGTGACGAATCCCGTCTTAGTCATCTACTCACCTCGAGAGCTTTGGGTGCAACTCAATCTAAGATCTTTCAGCAGGCCTAGCCTCGAAGCTAGATCATAGGTCTAAGCTACACGGTTCACTCACGGGTTCGTAAAAATGACTTCAGGTCATAAGGACCAGCTTACCTATCATCACCCTAGAGTTATTAAAGACAGTTTAGTTAAAGTTAACCATTTAATAACTCTAATTTGGTCGTTCAGTGAACTCATTCTCCAATGAGCACCTGTGTCTCGTCTCCGACTTCACCAAGTCGAATGACTATGAGATCATCATTACCCTAAGGTAAGACTAAGACACAGTGGTCTATCCGATGTGTCGATATCCAGTTCTCGACACATCTATGACCACGAACCGTTTAAGACTTACATTTCTATTCGGTCGCTTACTAACTCATAATCTAGATCTTATCTAGATATGTAAGGACCTAACTATAAGTCTATGGATATTATCTAAGTATATTAATACGAACATTTTTATACTTAGGATAATAGGTACCATATACAGTATGAACAAGACGTATACTTAGGATAAATTGCCTTATGGGCATATATCCTCCTACAAACTCTACATCAATCGATTGACCCACAAGATGGAGTGAAGCCCAGAAATGACATGTTTCGTACTTTGGCACTCAGACGACTGCAGAACAATGTCCAGGTGACAGATGGTAGACATGCACCTGTCAAATGAACTTCAGTCGACTTCACCAAAAGCTCCAGAAAAGAGTCAAGAAATATTCAGTTGAGCTGAGCACGATAGTCTCCTGTAGAAGGTTGGCCAGGCGCCAGGCGATCACCAGTCGCATGTCCTGCCTTCAGCAGTCACCTGTTGGAAAGCCAGAAACTCCAATTGAGTTCATGGCAAGGGGAACCTATTGTGTTGGATTCTAACATGATCCTAAGGTTCACTATGATGGTTAATGCATATGCATAAATGAGTAGACCATCTATCAAGGCATTACAAGATCCTAGACTCAAAAAGAGAAATGCAAGAAATAATGAATTACATGAATTACAATTTGCACCTCCTAGATTCTATGTCTTCAAGCATGAGTGGCCTTGAACTTTCCATCATCTTACAAGCTTTGTTGCCTCTTAATGAGCTTTCCTTCATCAAGTTCCAAGCTTTGGCAATGCTCCACTAGATATCCATCCTTTTGCTCTAAGCTTTGGCTTCACTATATGATCTTCATGACTTCATCCAAGCTTGAGCAATCCATTACTCTTGGAGGTCTTTAAGATATCCATTGCATCATCCTCCAAGCATTATTCTTTGTCTCATCAACATATAATCATTAAGATAAACTGAGACTAAAGCGTATGATTGATTAGCACACTAACATAATGTATTGATCATCATCAAAACAACGTTAGTCTTGAACCCAAGAACTAACATTCTCCATATTTTTGATGATTATAATCATAATGTCAAAATATAATAAACATTGAAATAAACAATGTGTGCTAACAAACTCTCCCAATCAATATGCAAAAGTGCACAAAATATAAACATGCAAAACACAAATCATATTTATGGATGTTATGCAAAAACATACCAAACTATTAATAATGCAGTATATTTTTACATAACCCATTTTCCTCCACATTGGCATATAAAAAAGATTGGTAATAGCCAAAACGGAAAACCATGGGCAAGGGAAAATAAACATCACATATGCACAAACATAATGTGAATGACATTCAATGTAACATATGAATGAAAAAACTAATGCTAGCAAGCAAAAGTTCCATACTCCCCCATAACCATACAAATCAGACAAACTTAGGAGTAATGAACACACTCACATAAATATGGGTACAAAATGTAAACATACAAGCATGGTACCCAAGCAATGAATAACAATGTTAGTGAGCTAGCAAAGTAGAAACCAAACAAAAGTTGGGTTTGGTTTCAGTATATAGTCATATGAAAACATAACATTACGAACGTATGAATTTATATACGTATTCCTATCAAGCCTAGGAACATTTTTAGGAATCCACAAAGAAAGTGATTTGAGATTCTTAAGAAGAGATTTAGTTAAGGCATGAGTAAAAGCTGAGGGTGCACGCTTATGAGGTGGACATAAACATTAGCGTGCCCCGTGTGTGAAACATGAGATCTATCATTAGAAGCATTCACACAAGAAATATTTCTACCTTTCATAGGGGCATGTGAAGCATGCAAAGGACTAGCATCAATTCTAGCATGCAAGCAATGATAAGATTTCCTATGGGTAGAAACAACATGCACATCATTCAAAGAAGAAGCATTCAAAACAATATGTTTTCGAATAGGCTTCTTAATATATGCAAGATCGAAATACAAATATGCATGATTTTTCTTTGGCTTAGAAATAAAAGTTGATTTTAGGCCAAAATAGTTGGATGTGACTTTCTCATTAGAATGCTCCCTCACAAAATGTATTTGTGTGCTTTTAGGAGAAGAGCTTGGTGTGTTCACCTTTAATGAAGAGGATCCCAAAGCCTTGCCCTTACTCAATTTGAAATTTTCAATTTGAGTAGACAATAGCTCATATTTCTTCAAAAGTGAAGAAAAGTTGTCATCCCTCTGGGATAGACATGAGCTAAGATCACAACATTTTGACATGAGAGCTAATGTCGCATCTCTCAAAATGTTTTAATCACAATCCGAGCGCGTATTCTCCAATTGGAGTTTGAGAGAAGAATTCTCATCTCTCAATGCACTCAACTGAGAAAGAAGGCCATCTTTCTCGGGATGCAAAGATTTAAGTTCAACATGATGCGTGGCATACACACTCTCTTTCACAGATTTGTGAAAATCATGATCATACTCAATTTGAGCTTTAAGAGAGTTATTCTCCTTATTCAACATGCACACACGTGAATCAAGAGAAATCTTTTCTTGATTCAATGCAATGGTTTGTGTATCATTACGAGGTTTAGATGATAAAGAAGTGCGTGTGCGTGTATCTCTCTCAAGCTTGTTATTTTTCGCTTTGAGAGAGTTATACTCAACTAATAACGCTTTATAATTATCATTTAAATTATTGCCTTGAAAAACAAGAGAGTTACGAGATTCCTCATAGCAATCGATGTTCTCATCATCGCAAGATTCCTCTCCACCATTCTTCTTGTCAAGATATTCCAATATCTCATTGGCCGTCTCAAAATTCATTACTTTCTTTGAAATTTTCGGCGAGAGAGAGCATGGAGCAAGGCATTCCACTCTTGAGAATCCGAAGCAATAAATGACTCCTCTTGCTCATCAAGCCAACAAAACATGTTCTTCCTCCATTTTGAGAAGAGTTTTCCTTTGAAGACAGGAGGAAGGGAGAGTGGTTGTTGAGACAACACCATATTGCTTGCAAAAGCCACCAAACCAATGCTCTGATGCCAATTGTTAGAGCCTAGCAGGGCTACATAATACACTAGAGGGGGGTGAATAGTGTAAAGGCAAGCAAAGTACTTAATTAAAAGTTACTGAAATTAAAGCACAATAAGCAGCAGAAATTAAAGAGAATGCTCAACAACAACAATCCCAAACACAAAGGATTTTACCATGGTTCCCCAACTTGGGTACATCCAGCCACACCAATATTTACTATGATCCTACACATGGTAGTGAATACAATCTCACAAAGAGATACCCTACAAAAGGGATTTGAACTCTCACAAAGAAAGTTCCTAACTCTCACAAAGAGAGAACCTAACTCTGACAAAGAGAGTACACAACCAACTCTCACAAGGGTTAAACTCTCTCAAAGAGAGAAACTAACTTTCACAAAGAAAGTTAGGATTTCAAGAAACGAAACAAAACAACACTGACCTATGCCTTGAAATGATCTTACCAATGTGAAGAAGAATACATGCAAGTGAAACCCAAGTGCTTGAGATGAGTCTTTGATTGCACTTGATGATCTTTCTCTCTTCTAGGAATGAGCCCTAACACTTCTCACTTGAGTGTATGAATGAAGAGAAGAAATATGTTCTCCAAGTAAGGAATGAGATTGAAATCCCTTGGAGAAATTCCCTAGAGCTTAGATGCTATAGCAAAAGATTGAATCTCTATGAAGGGAATGAGGGAGGAGAGGCATGATTGAAGAGATCAAATAATCTTCAAAGAATTCCAAGTGTGGTCAAGAATTCTAATAGAACAAAGCCCTCTCATATATAGGAAGCTGATCGCTCCTTATTTTACACCTTTTTTCTGCATGTTTTCATGTCATTTCGATCGCCCATATTGCATTTTTCACGATTATTCGACGATATTGCGTTGCTTTTCACTATTTCATGTTTTTGTCATATTTCAGGAAATATGGAGTGATTTGGAGCAAAAATGAGATCAAGGGACTTTCACGCGCATAGGAGCATCGACCACGGCCTTATTGAGGAGCTAGCAATGCTAGAGGATGAGCAAAAGAGGAAGAAGTTCTATAGAATCGACGAGGAAGCGAGGAGGAGAAGAAAGAGGCCCAGCAGCAGCTCGCTCGGCCGAACAGACAGTTCACTCGGCCGAGTGAAGGACTGCGTTCGACCGAGTAAAACAGATATGAGATCGCCTGGATTCAAAGTTCACTCAGCCGAGCAAGAAAGCCCAATCGCCCGATTATGACAGGGATTTTCTCGCGAAAATCATCCGACTTACTGAAATTTGGAGAAGACCCACTTGGCCGAGCAAGAAAGCTCACTCGGCCTAGTGAAGAAGACCACTCGTCCGAGTATGACTGGGTGACAGACCCCCGAAACCCCTATTTCTCTGTTTTTTCTTGGGTTTGTCACTGGGCCGAGTGACATATTCCACTCGGCCGAGTAGCGCAGTCCGACTGTGTCACGAATTAGGGTTTTTGGCTGCGCTAGGGGCAAATCTGTCAGGAATTTCTGGACGATTTTTACTTGTATTTAAGGCTAGTTTTATTCCTAGTTTTAGGAGAGACTTGAATTTAATTTTGACGGCTATTCTTATTGTAATTCTAAGCTGGAGATCAAAGACTCGCAATTTGGGTTGTTATTTCTATCTAAATTTCTAGTTTTTATGAATTGTTTTCTCTCAATCATGAATTGTGCTATGATCTTATTCGTTATTTCTGAGAGTGCTATGATCAATTGTGAGTAGTTTCGTTGTTTTAGGGCATGGAGATGAACCCTATGGATCCGATCTTAGAATTGTGATGAATGAATTGAATTGTTGCTAGGATTGATAAGCGGTTAGGTTATGATTTATTTACTACGAATAGCTAGGAATTTCTATTGATTGGGGTTTGCAAGAGATTGGATTTCAATCGATGGAAAGGCTTAGATATTCGATTTAGATTTATAATCGAGATTCTCTAGACTTGGTTTGCAAGAGATTGGACCAAAGCTATGATTTTTATTATAAATCTATACTAATATCCATTTGCAAGAGATTGGACGAATATGAACTATCATAACCTAGATCGTAGCTTGAGTTTGCACGAGAGTGGGCTCGGGGTGCGATTGGACGATGATGTCGATCTTCATACTAATGGTTTAGGGTAGGGTTTGCATGAGATTGGGTCTTAATCTAGGTTGCTATAGAAATAGTGTGAGAGCGTGAGCTTGGTTCTATATTCAGTTACGACTAGTTCACCTTAATTCAAGCCATGCAATAATGAGATTCATGATCTACAAGAATAAGTGACGATCCGTAGTGGGGATTTCCTAGCCCTAGACGCTTTTATTATATAGAATTCTATTTGTTATTTGAACGACAGTGACATTATTATCCAAACCATTCCATTCTACCATCAATAGCTAGGTGATCAAGATAGAGTACTGTCATTTGCCCTCCCTGTGTTCGATACCCGCTCGCCACTTCACCGTGTACTTGCGGAAGACTACAGTCGTTTTTCGGGTGTATATCTGGGTGCAATCAGAAGCCAAGAAAACCCCAAAAACCCAAGCAAAAAGCCAAGAGAAACAATTCTACAACGACTAGTTTTTGACAGAAATCGTCACGAACAGGCGACTGATGAAGAAGGGTCAGGCGTCTGATCAACGACTAGATAATTCCTAATGGCTATAATCTGAGTCAGAACAGGCGACTGTATAATACTACATAGGTGCCTGTATAATGTGCATGCACCTGTAAAGACTTCATCAGGCGACTATCATATGTGATGAAATGGAGTAAGCAAAACACAACATTTGCACTTGTGCATTCAGACGACTGAATATCAAAGTCTAAGTGCTTGAAGAATGATAGGCGACTATAAACTCTACATCAGTCGACTGATCCACAAGATGGAGTGATGCCCAGAAATGACAGATTTTGCACTTTGGCACTCAGACGACTGCAGAACAATGTCCAGGCGTTAGATTGTAGACATGTGCCTATCAAATGAACTTCAGTCGACTTCACCAACAGCTCAAGAAAATATTCAAGAAATATTGACTTGAGCTGAGCGCAATAGTTGCCTGTAGAAGGCTGGTCAGGCGCCTGGTGATCACCAGTCGCTTGTCCTGTCTTCAGCACTCGCCTGTTGGAAAGACAGAAACTCCAATTGGGTTCATGGCAAGGGAGAACCTATCGGGTTAGATACTAACATGATTCTAAGATTCATTAAGATGGTTAATGCATATGCATGAATGAGTAGACCATCTATCAAGGCATTACAAGATCCTAGACTCAAAAAGAGAAATGCAAGAAATAAAGAATTACATGAATTACAATTTGCATCTCCTAGAGTCTAAGTCTTTAAGAATGAGTGGCCTTGAACTCCCCATCATCTTCCAAGCTTTATCACCTTTTGATGAGCTTCCCTTCATCAAGTTATAAGCTTTGTCAATGCTCCACTAGATGTCCATTCTCTTTCTCCAAGCTTTGGCTTCATTATATGATCTTCATGACTTCATCCAAGCTTGAGCAATCCATCACTCTTGGAGGTCTTTAAGATATCCATTTCATCATCCTCCAAGCATTATACTTTGTCTTATCAACACGTAATCATTAGAAAAAACTGAGACTAAAACATAAGATTGATTAACACACTAACAAAATGTATTGATCATCATCAAAACAACGTTAGTCTTGAACCTAAGAACTAACATGCGTATCTTGTCTTTTCTGGGCACTAATAAACTTTGTGTGACAGTCGACTGATGTAGAGTTTACATTTGCTTTTCTTTAGGCGCATGGACTTTGGTCCAGTCGTCTGAATGCACTAGTGCGAAAGTTGCATTTTCTCAGCTCCATTCCATCCCATGTGACAGCCACCTACCAAAGTATATTCAGGCGACTGCACATGGTACAGGCACCTGTGTAGTCTTCTACAGTCGCATATCCTGTCTCAGATTATAGCCGTTGAGAATTTTCTAGCCGTTGATCAGTCGCCCGGGGTTTCTTCTACATGCGCTTGTCGATGACGTTTCAGCCCAAATTCTAGCCGTTGCAGAATTCTTCCAATGGACTTTTTGCTTGGTTTCATGGGGTTTTTGGGGCTTCCTATATATAGGAGTGAGCTTACTAATTCGTTTAGAACTCTTGGAAATATTGAAGATCATTAAGAGATCATTAAAGCCACTTATAATCTCTCATTTCCCTCACTAGAGCTCTAATGCTCTTCATGCTTTGAAGCTAGCTCAAGGGAAAACATCCAAGTGCAATCAAGCTCATCTCAACACTTGGAGATCCTCTTCCATGCATTCTTCTTCATATTGAGTAAGTTCATCTTAAGGCATATGTAAGAGTATTTATTTCATCTTTGTGAAGTGAAACCCTAACTTTCTTTGTGAAAGTTAGTTTCTATCTTTGTGATAGTTTACCCCTAACTTTCTTTGATAGTTAGTTGCTTTCTTTGTGAGAGCTAGGTACTCTCTTTGTGAGAGTTAGATTCTCTTTGCGAGAATTCAAATCCATTGTGCAGGGTATCTATTTGTGAGATTGTATTCACTACCTTGTGTAGGATCATAGTGAATATTTGGTGCGGCTAGATGTACCCAAATTGGGGAACCATGATAAAATCTTTATGTTAGCATTTGCTTGATTGTGTTGTTTAAATTTCTCTTGCACTTATAATTCCGCATTTACAAGTTTAATTTTTAATTAAACGATTATTGCCGTCACTCTATTTACCCCCCTCTAGAGTGTTTGTTGTTAGTATTGCAACGCATAACGGTTCTTACAATTGGTAACAGGGCAAGGTGAAATCATACAACAACGATGGCATTCAATGCAACCGGTCATCCCACGCTCTTCAATGGAACGGACTACCCAATATAAATGAGCGAGAAGAAGAATAATCTCTTCGATGCGGTGATTTCGAATGCCTCAGAATCAAACTTCGTGTTGGACGTCCATGCCAAAAGGGCTTTGTGCATCTCCACTTGGGAAAGTGATGAAGTTGGAGGCATAGAGACAGCACATGAAATGTGGAGTTATCTTGAGGCCAAGTACACCGGAGGTGATGAGATTGAGTCAAACAATAATGCGGTATCTCAAACTCAATCTACATATTAGCTTAATGATATTAGTGAGGAAGATTCTTTGATTGCTCATAAGCGTATTGCACATTCTTTTCATGATGTCTCTCATGATTGCACTTCTTTGCATGCTTCTCATAGAGAAAATTGGCTAACTAGCATGTGTCAACCCTCTCTTTTAATATCTACCGACCAATTTAAAATCTTTGCTAGAATATCACACCCCCTGCGAAAAGACTAAAATACCCCCCATTAATTATTTTCAACATATACTAGTGTATATTAACGTATATTAACGTATACTAGTGTATTTTAACGTATCTTAGCATTTTCTTTACCACATACCTATATATACGCTAACTTATACGTTAATATACCCCCCATTAACTAATATACACTAGTATACGTTAATATACGTTAATATACACTAGTATATGTTGAAAATAATTAATGGTGGGTATTTTAGTCTTTTCACAGGGGGGTGGGGTATTCTAGAAAAGATTTTAAATTGGGTGGTAGAAATTAAAAGAGAGGATTGACCCATGCTAGTTAGCCAATTTCTCCTTCTCATATTGCTATGATTAAGTCTTTGCATGCTGAGAAAGAAGTGTTTTTCTTTCTCAAATTCGTGAGTTACGTGATGAAAATGCTTCATTTAAACATACTCTCAATTTCGATTGTGATGCTTTAAGAAATGAGACAATGGCTCTCAAATCTCAATATCTTGAGCTTAGCTCACATCTATCCACTAGGGATGACGACATTTCTTCTCTTTTGAAGAAATGTGAGTTATTGTCCACTCAACTTGAGAGTTTCAACTTGAGTAAGGACAAGGCTTTGGCAACTTCAACTTTGAAAATGACCAAACCAAGCTCATCTTCTAGAAGCACCCAAAACAAATTTGTGGAAGAGTTTTCTAAGAGGTGTCACAATCATGTCTTCTCTTGGCGAAACATCAAAGTCGATTACTAAGCCAAAGAAGAATCATGCATATATGCACACTTCATTGCATAAGAAGCCCATTTAAAAATCAATTGGTGTGAATGCTTCTTCATATGTTAGTATGCATGATAATTCTACACATAGGAATAATTTACATTGCTTGCATGCTAGAATTAATGACAATCCTTTGCATGCTACAGTTGTTCCTATGTATGGTAGAAATGCTTGTGTGAATGCATCTAATGCTAGACCTCATGCTTCACACACGGGGCACGCCAATGTTTATGTTTCACCTCATAAGCGTGCACCCTCACCTCCTACTCATGCCTTAACTAAACCTCTTCTTAAGAATTCCAAATTACTTTCTTTGTGGATTTCTAAGAATGTTTCTAGGCTTGATAGGAATGCGTATATAGAATCATATGTTCGTCATGTTATATTTTTATATGAACAACTATTGCCGTCCCACCCGTTTACAAACTGCCAAAGGGACGATGGAAAAACGATGGCAACAATCATGTCAAAATGCCCTAAACTATTTGATTATCGTGACTGACCAGCTTCCGTCTATTCCACCCATTGTAAATTTACATCTGCCACGTCAGTGATTTTTTGAGAAACGAACCCTATTCGCTCAAATCCCACATTAAATGTGGATCACATCAAATCCGCCTCTTCGTGTTTTGATGAGCATGTGCTTGCGTGAGCAGACATGCCTAACTTCCACCGATGCTGCCTTATAGTCCAACGACATTGTGTGTCCAGACAGATGAAGTGAGTCTTTATCCTTCCATTTTGTCTCCTTGCATCTCCAATCCTAATCTCTTAGATGCGGTTCGGACGATAGTGTCGAGCCAAAATGCAATGAGCCATTATAGATACCATTTTAGACTGGGGCCCACTAGCTTTGTGGCTCAGCTGAGCCCGATACATGGTACCCGTCATGAGCTACGCTCGCCTTCGGGGACCTATTGACATTAACTCAATAGTTCAGCCTAACCTGGCCTTTGCGTAGCTCTGCAAGGCCGACCTCCTTGAGGTCAGCTCCCTTAACTATTTTAGGATGACCTCACTACCCAAGGCTGGCTCTCTTGGGCAACTCCACTCTACAGGACGACCTCAATGGCTACACCCATGGTTGGCTCCCAAATATACATGATCCACATGGGCAATATTAGCGGTTACAGCATATATTAGCTTATAAATAGATGCCCCTTTACAGAGATGACCTTGCTACCTAAGGTTAGCATATTCATATAAAGGCGACCTTGCTACCCGAGGTCAGCATATTCAACTACGTAGGCCCAAGCACTTGCCCTTAAAGATCAGCCCGATCCATCCATGTGGCATGATCACAGGCGTGTTGAATATTGGACTCCCCGGATTTGGTTTTGATGATGAGCAAACATAAATAATCCATGAACTAACAATTTGTGAGCGCAGTATTGGAGATCGTCGCCAAATTCACGAGAACATTCAAAGCGACATCTCAACACTTCCCAAAACTCGTATTCATGCCTAAAGCATCGTTGAAGCTCATGCGCCGTTTTGGAAGTTATGAAGATTCAATCGAAGCTCTCGAAGACCGTTTATTAAGGTTTTATTTATAGTCTTTTTAGCTTCGATATATAGAATGTTAAGCCTTGAGTATATCTTACGTTTCTATCTTCATTATGCTCATTTAGTAGCTCTAGGATCCTTGCACAAGTTCATTCTAACTTCCTCGAAGCATCGCGCTTCGATTCAGACTTTATTGTGCATGTTAGTTGGTACAAGAACAAGTACTGACCGACTAGATGGTGATCTAGTCGGTCGGCAACTCTTCTTGGACCGACCAGTTTGATTCCTTAATTTCTTGGACTTTACTGTTTACAGTTAGTCGGTCTACGTTGACTCACCGACCGACTAGTTTGTAAACTAGTCGGTCAGTGATGCTTCTTTGACCGACTAGTTGTGACTTACTGTTCATGCTAAATTTCTCCTAAGCTACTGTTTATCGTTAGTCGGTCTAAGAACGTTTGGTGACCGACTAGTTGACAATCTAGTCGGTCAACTTTTGTTCTTGGACCGACTAAGTCAACTTGTGTTCAGACTATTTCATTTTGCCTATTAGTCGGTCTATGTTCACTGACTGACCGACTAGTTGTGAAACTAGTCGGTCAGAAAGTCTTCTTGGACCGACTAGATTTCTAGGTCTGAAATTCTATCTCTTCTCAGATCTACACTTAGTCGGTCCATGCTGTTTGACTGACCGACTAGTTGATGAACTAGTCGGTCAGTGATTGTTCTTTGACCGACTAATTCTCACAGATTTCTATCCGTTGGAGAATGACCTAACTTGTTTTTATGGGACCCTATAAATACGAACCTAGGTCATTTCTATCTAGGTAAGAGCTTCCATTCAGAGATTCATTGAGATCAAAAGAGATAGCCATTCTCACTCAAATCTAAAGCTCTCTTCCTCACAAGAAACCCATTCTCTCTCATTTCTAGATCTAGAATCCATCTAGAGAGAAGGTTGTTCTTGGTGAGCTCTTCAAGCTATTGCTTGATCCAAGTCTCCAAATCATCCCTAGGCACCGTTTGCTGGTCATTTCCTTGGTGCTAGGTCTTGGTGACTTCATCTTTCTCAAATCCTTCATTTCACCATTTGGGTAAGAAAAACTCAAGGTATAGGATTTTGTGGTAAGATTGTTTATTTCATATTAAACTCTTTAATATTGCTTTGTGATTCTCTCGGTTGTGAGAGAAGGTTGTGATCCCGGGTTGTGGGATTCACGTTTGCTATTGCATGTATGATTTGATCTTGTGAAGGTTTTTCACAAGATATTCATAATGGAAATCTTGGGTTAGGGTTTCTAACCTAAGTATCCGGAAGGGATCCGGGTGGTTGGGACGTAGGATCACCGGGAACAAGTCGGGGAGACTTGGGTGGATCCGAACCCATTAACATCATTTGTTTGCATTGTTAATTTTGTTGTTGTCATTCAATTTAAGCTTCCGCAAATTGATTTGGTAGTTGTTTGCAATTTAATTTGGAATTATACTCCTTATTATTTTAAAGTACTATTCACCCCCCCCCCCCCCCCTCTAGTACTTGTGCAGTAGCTGGTAGGGCATTACATTTGGTATCAGAGCCAGATACTTAGCTATGTCTGCCAACGACAACAAGACCGTGCCTCCACCTTCCAACTATGACACCTTCAGGAATCGTGAAGGAGCGTCATCGGTGATGGAAGGACATTCCTCTACGATGCCTCCATTCTTCAACGGTACCAACTATGGGTATTGGAAATGCTGGATGAAAACCTTCCTCCGGAGTGCATCCTTATGGAGGACTACAATGAAGGAATACATCGAACCCAAAGAAGAAGACTTTGAGAAATGGACTACCGCGGAGGTCGCATCGGAGGTAAGCAATGCCAAGGCAATGAACGCCTTGCAATGCGCATTGGAGCCCGAGGACTTCAATAAGATATGCACATGTAAGAGTGCATATCAAATTTGGAACTCCCTCCTCATTCTTCATGAAGGGACGAGTAGGGTAAGAGACTCTAAACTCGTAGTCGTAAACAAAGATTACGAAATGTTTCATATGCAACAGGGCGAGAAGATGAAAGATAATTACGCTCGTTTTGTTGACATAATAAACGAGTTAGAGGCCCTCGGCAAGTCCTAAACTCAAAAGGAGAAGTGCTCAAAGCTTATTGAAGGACTTCCCTCTTCTTGGGAAAAACGTACCTTCGCCATCGAGGAAGGTAATGACATGAACAAATATACCGTAGTTCAACTAATGGGTACTTTGATGTCATACGAGGTACGCAAAGATAGCAAGGTGAAGTTACAAGAAAAGATGAAGTCCTATTTGAACCTAGAATCGCCTAAGAAAAAGGCGATTGCATTCAAGGCGGCTTCATCCACCTCTACCGATGATGAGGACTCGGAAGAAGAAATGGACATGGAATCCATTGCACTCATGGCAAAGAAGTTCAATCGCTTCTTCCGAAAGGGTAACTTCAAACAAAAATCTAAGTTTACTTCTACTAACGCATCTCCACCTTTGTGCTTTAAATTCAATAAGCCGGGACACATCAAAGCGGATTGTCCTCAAAACAAGCAAAAGGAGAAGTGGAAGGCGCCGAAGTTCGACAAGTCAAAGAAGTACAAAAAGAGGTACAAGAAGGGACTTGTCGGAGCAACATTCACCGACTCCGAGGATTCCTCAAGCGGAGAGTCGGATGATGAGAAAGTGGAGCAAGCGCACATGTGCTTCATGGCAAGAGAGGAGCATGATCAAGGATCTTCCTCCTCCGATGATAGCGACGACGAAGGCGATGAGGTAACGATGGATGATCTTAGGGATGCTAACTCTCATTTATGGTCTAAATACACTAAATTAGTAAATAGATATACTAAAGTAAAAGATGACCTAGCTAGCATTCAAACCTCGCCTAAGACTATCATCACCAACAACGACACCGTTGTTGAAGAGTTAAGAAATGAGATTATTAATCTCAAATCTAAACTTGAACATGTTAGCATCGAGGATCCGGAAGAACATAGGATAGCGGATTTAACTTCTCAAAACTCGACTTTGAGTATTGAGAACGAGAATCTTAAATCTCGTGTTTTTGTGCTCACATCGCAAGTATCCAATTTGGATACTTCTATGCGTTCTCTCAAAGAGAAATATGAGAACACTTTAGGCCGAATCAATAGATTCAATAAGGGTAAGGACCATTTGGATAAAATCCTAAGTGACTTACTTCCGCCCAATCACCACATTGGTTTGGGGTATACGATGGGATGTCCATCCAAAGCGGCCACTACTTTTGTTAGGCCAACTTCCGGTGACTCTACGAGTGGTAGCAAACACTCTATTGGTAGTTCATCTACCAATGGTGCTTCCACCTCGTCCACACCCTCTTTTGGAAGGAAACCCACTTTGGGTGGACCTCCAAAGAAGGGGCATGCTTATATGTACACAAATACCATGCCACGTAGGAACACACGTCCTACTCCACCATCTCACACATATGATGATTTCTATGCTACACGTTCACGGGCACGTGCACACCATGTGAGACACCCTCACGCACGTGTTCCCACACATGCATATGTTCACCCACCTCATCGTATGAATAATTCTCGTCATGCACCATTCCATCATGTTCCGTATGCCTATCCACGTCATGCATCACGTAGAAACCAACAACGCATGCATGCACCCAATAGGATGATGGCTCCCAAAATTTTCACTATTTGGAGCCCAAAGGACACAAGCATGGATGAAAAACAAGAATATATGAATGCTTATTTTTCGGATGTTGTGCATAGTAGAGATTATGTGGGGAAGTCAAAGTCCAATTGGACTTGGCTTCCAAAGGTCTAACTTTTGAGGACCCAATGACCTTGGGTACCATGATATGAAAGTTTCTATCTTTAGGTACTCAAGGAAAAGAAAAAGAAGAGGAGCAACAAATTTAAATTTAGCTCCAAAGGGGATTGGATACTCGATAGCGGGTGTTCAAAACACATGACGGGTGACGCTCAATTGCTCTCCGGAGTGGTTCCCATTGCAAATGGAAATCGCGTCGTATTTGGAGACAACGAGAGCGGAACCATCGTCGGTGTTGGTAAAGTGGGTAACCCTTCTAAACCCTTAATTAGTGATGTTTATCTAGTTGATGGTTTAAATCATAATCTTATTTCAATAAGCCAACTTTGTGACAAAGGTTACAAAGTTAGCTTTGCGAAAGGATTGTGTCATATTTCAAATGATAATAATAAATTATTATTTTCCGGCACACGCCATAAAGATATTTATATTTTGGATCTTCCTAAGTCATATGAACAATGTCTCGTTGCCAACACAAGTGAACAACAATTATGGCATCGACGATTTGGACATGTGAACTTTGGAACACTTTATAAGCTTTCGAAATTAAATTCCATTAAAGGTTTTCCGAAACTCATTTTTGAAAAGAAAAGTTTTTGTGATTCTTGTCAACGTGGCAAGCTTCCTAAATCTTCATTTAAACCTAAGAAAAGCATTTCTACGAAACGGCCACTAGAGCTATTACATCTAGATTTATTTGGGCCAACTAGAGTTGCTTCCTTAGGAAATGCGAGATATGGACTAGTCATCGTTGATGATTATTCAAGATTTACATGGGTATTTTTCTTATGTAATAAAAATGAAGCTTTTGAAAACTTCACAATATTTGTGAAGAAAGTACAAAATCTCATCGGAACCACCATTGTCACTATTCGTAGTGATCATGGGGGTGAATTTGAGAATGAGTCTTTCTCAAATTTTTGTGATGATCTTGGAATTACTCACACGTTTTCTTTCCCTCGCGCACCTCCTCAAAATGGTGTTGTTGAGAGGAAGAATAGAACGCTTGTGGAGTGTGCTCGCACTATGCTCGAAGATAGTCAACTTGGTTATCAATTTTGGGCGGAAGCGGTACACACCGCTTGTTATGTGTTTAATAGAATACTTTTGAGGCCCGGCACCAAACAAACTTGCTATGAATTGTTGTTTGGTAGATTGCCTCAAGTTAAACATTTTCGTGTTTTCGGCGCAAAATGTTTCATTAAAAACACATATGAGAATTTGGACAAGTTTGATCCGAGATCGGATGAGGGGATATTTGTTGGGTATTCCTCACGTAGCAAAGCCTACCGGATATACAACAAAAGATCCTCTACGATCGAGGAATCACTTCATGTCTCTTTTAATGAGAATTTTACTTCTTCTAGAATTTCAAATGATAATGATTCTATGGATGTTTTATGTGATTCATTTGAAAATTCTAAGTCTATTGATTCAATTGATTCTATTGAGACTAACCCGACTAATGAAGTTGTTGAGAATGTGCCTAGTGATCAAGGTATTCCCAAGCGGCTTCATACCGTTCGCGACCATCCCCATGAGCAAGTTATTGGCAATATTAATGATAGTGTCAAGACGAGATCTCAAGTCCACCACTTCGCCAATTGTGCTTTTGCCTCATCGTTAGAGCCAAAGAATATCGTTGAAGCGTGCGAAGATAGTGCTTGGATCCTTGCCATGGAGGAGGAACTCATTCAATTCGAGAGGAATGAGGTATGTGAGCTTGTTCCTTTGCCATCGAAGAACCACACCGTCATAGGGACAAAGTGGATCTTCAAGAACAAAACCGACGAAAACCAAGTCGTCGTCCGGAACAAAGCAAGGTTAGTTGCTCAAGGCTATCGCCAAGAGGAAGGTATCGATTTCGAAGAATCCTTCGATCCGGTAGCTAGATTAGAATCAATTAGACTTTTATTGTCTTATGCATGCCATAAAAATTTTAAGTTATTTCAAATGGATGTTAAAAGTGCATTTTTAAACGGAGATGTCGTTGAGGAAGTTTACGTTTCTCAACCTCCGGGCTTCATAAATGAAAAATTTCCAAATCATGTTTTTAAACTAAAGAAAGCTCTTTATGGTTTGAGACAAGCTCATCGAGCTTGGTATGATCGCCTAAAGAATTTTCTTTTGGATTTGAATTTTAAAATGGGTGAAGCCGATTCTACACTTTTTGTTAAGCATGCGAATAATGATATTTTATTAGTTCAAATTTATGTTGATGATATCATTTTCGGTGCTACTAACTTCACTCTTTGCGAAGAGTTTTCTAATGTTATGAAGGATCAATTTGAGATGAGCCACATGGGCGAACTCAAATATTTCTTAGGACTCCAAATTCGCCAATTGAACGATGCAATCTTCATCCACCAAACGAAGTATACGGTGGAGTTGCTTAAGCGATTTGGAATGGAAAGTGCTTCCAGGAAAAAGACTCCAATGAGCACGACTACGCATCTTGACAAGGATACGGGCGGTAAGGATGTAGACATTCGTCTATATCGAGGTATGATAGGTAGTTTACTTTATCTTACCGCAAGTAGGCCCGATATTATGTTTGCCGTATGCGTATGTGCTCGTTATCAGTCTCAACCTAAGGAGTCTCACTTAGTAGCGGTAAAGCGTATTTTCCGTTATCTGAGTTACACTTTAGATTTTGGATTACTTTATCCGAAATCTAGCACGTATGAGTTAGTCTCATACAGTGATGCCGATTATGCGGGATGCAAATCCGACAGGAAAAGTACTAGTGGCACTTGCCATTTTCTAGGAAATTCTCTTGTCTCTTGGTTTTCCAAGAAGCAAAATTCCGTATCACTTTCAACCACCGAGGCGGAATATATTGCCGCCGGTGCCGCTTGTGCCCAGGTTCTTTGGATGAGACACACTTTGAAGGATTTTGGTATTCACTGTGATACTAGCCCTATCATGGTGGATAACCAAAGTGCTATCTGTCTGTCAAAGAATCCGGTGCACCATTCCCGATCAAAACACATAGATGTCCGACACCATTTCTTAGATGATCATGTTGCTAAAAAGGACATCATTTTAGTGTACGTTGAAACCCAAAAGCAAATCGCCGATATTTTCACGAAACCCCTAAAGGAGGACTCCTTTGTGCGGTTGCGTCGAGAATTGGGGATTATGGGTGAATCCGAGATATAGGATTCATATTTAAACTCAATTATCTTGCATGCTATTATATTTTGCGATATTTCATTCATGCTAGATTTATTGAATTTTTGGGAATTTTATGTGATTTGTTTGAATTTATGATCGAATTCGTATTTCAATGTCGTATTTAAGATTTCGACGTTTTATGGGGTAATTTAGATGACTAATGAGAGTGTTAAGATGTTTCATCCAAGTGGTTTGTGAAGAGAAATCAATTATCAATTTTTGGACTCTTCTAGTCGGTTTCAGTTCACTTGTCAACCGACTAGATGCTCATCTAGTCGGTCAGCAAGTGAACTCAGACCGACTAGATCAAGCTTCAATCTTAATCTTATCATTTTCCTTCTTTAGTCGGTCACAGTACACTTACCGACCGACTAGATTGAAAACTAGTCGGTCAGTGAATATACTGCGACCGACTAATTCTAGCCCTAAAAAACCCTGTTTGCCTCTGTTTCGACTTGGTCGGTTCAAGCTCATTGACCGACCGACTAGATCGTAATCTAGTCGGTCAGTACTTGCACTGTGACCGACTAAGTGGGTTAGGGCAAATGCGTATTTTCGATTTCCAAACCGACTTAATCTCATTTCGTCCGACTAAAACTCATTCTAGTCGGTATCCATCTCTCTCCTCCAGCCCGATAAACCCAAACCCCCTCCGAGCCTCTTCATCTTCCCGTCGACTCCGGCCAGATCTCCGGCCATCCCCGCCGTCCGCCGCCGTCGCCGACTCCTCCTAGGTATATCTCCCTCTCCTAGGTCTCTTTTCCTATTTCTAGGGTTTTCTCTCTTTGATTTCACTCCTAGCTCCTAGGGTTTCAATTTTAACCTAGGGCTTGTGAAATCTATGGTTGGTATTTCCGATTTCTGTTGATCTCTAGGGTTTGTGTCGCTCGTAGTTTCAGTTGCTTGTGCTCGTCGTGCTATGGCAAAGACGAGAATTCCTATCGCCTCTTCTGGGGCTTCTCCTATGTCTATAGGGCCTTCCGACCCTAGGAATCCCCCTAAGCCTAAACGTCGTGCCATATGATCTTAAGGCCAATCCTAAACCATATCCTCGCCTTGTGAAATTGTTCTATGCCAATCGCGTTCGAGGCCAGTACGATGCCAGTCACTCCATTGAGACTACTGTCTTGGGAACTCCTATAGTTCTCACGGCAGAAATCTTGGGGGAGATTCTTGGCTGTTCGTCGTGTGGTCTCCTTCCTTCGGACATTTCCGTCGATGATATTTCTTCCTTGGATCAGTCAGTTCTTTCAGATATCTTCCATGGTATCCCCTCCGCATTCATTGGTGTTCCATCAAAATCTTTCAAGCCGAATGCGTGGGTCCTTAACCTGATCTTGAAGTCTTTCCTACTCCCTAAGTATGGATCATCTTCTCTTCCATCCCAGCCGTTCTTGAAATTGATCTACGCTCTTTTCTTGGGGTGCGAGATTAACTGGGCTCGTGTGATACTCGATAAGATGGACTCTTTCGAGTGTATACGCAAGACCAATAAATTTGCGCATATTCCATACCCTTGTCTGTTGACCCTCGTGTTTCGTCATTTCCGAGTCCCTCTCCCTCCTGACGATGAGCGTCCCTTGGGTACTCCTCTGAACGCGACGGCCGTTAAGAAATCTCTAGCAGCGCTTCGTCACGTGCAGAGGTCTACCGCATCTGCTTCCCAGTCTACTCCGTCAGCTGCTGCAGCCCCCGCTCCTCCTGCCACATTAGACGATGTCGTACGTCTACTTCGTCAGCACGACTCCCGTTTGGCTCGTACTGAGGAGGTAGTCTGCCGTATGGCTCGTATGATGGGGATTGATCTTCCTCCTTCAGTTTCTGAGGCCGAGGAGATGGACGATGAGGAACTTGACGAGCTTGTCACGTCCTTAGCCCGTGGCGATGAGGCCACTGCTGCTGCTGCTGCTGCTACCACTTCAGCTCCTGGAGATGGCACCACTTCCGGTGCTCCAGAGACGTCTGCTTCAGCACTTCAGTCTTCTGAGCCTGCTGCTGACCCTGTTGCCGAGCCTGCTGATATTCCTGTTGACATATCTGCCGTCGAGCCCGTCGTTGACGTCTCGACTCCTGCCCCGTCGATCCCGTCTGTTGAGACACCTCTTCTCCCTGCAGAGCCTGAGTCCACTCCGTCGACTGGACCCACGGAGACTGCAGATCCAGCCACTTCCTCGTGATCGTTTGCTCCGAGGACTCTCCACTGCTCATTGGATGATTTACCTTTTTGAGAGTGTTTTATTTTGGGTTAGGACGGAGATTGATGGTTGTTTTGATGTACTTTTGAGTTTTCTGGATGTGGGTTGGATATTTTGATATGTTGTATTTTGATGTACTCTGGATATTGATGATGATGTTATTTTTTGGTGTAGACGATGATGTAGTTCTTTTTGATGTTTATATAGATGATGTATCGCACTTGATATGATGTATTTTTTTTATATTCGATATCTTTTTGGATGTACTCAGCATGTTATCATTTCTATATATACATCGATGCTCATGTTGTGATATTTACTTCGTCGTGCACATTAATTCTCTTTCAATGTCCATGCAATGTGATTGCGTCGCTCGATGCTTAAATGCTTGGTTAAATAGATTATATTTCTATAATTATATAGAATTGTTTTCCATGCACAAATTTAACCAAGAATATTGAATATTGAAGAGTATGTTTCTTTATTCAAGAAATGAATAATTATTTGGTATTTTTGATGATTTTGATTATTTTTTTTGATAATGGACATTTTGGCACACCTTGATTTGATTTCCACATTTTTCCCTTGGTGTCAATTTGGTCCATCGTCATTGTCTACGACTCCCGATGTTGGATTTTCCATTTCCTAGTTGTTGTCGTTGTATGCCCCCCATTTTTGGGATAATGCCAAAGGGGGAGAGATAATGATAATAAATAGCGCAAATGAAAATTTAACTCAAGTTCCAAGAATCTAGTTTGATATGTTAGATTCAGGGGGAGTTAAGATATATATAAGGATTTTCAAAATCCGATATTTCAAAAATCGATTCTCTTTATTTATCTTACTTGTCTGCTTGATGCAATTCATATATATTCATTTTGGAATTAACGTGTCATCAATGCAGGGGGAGTAAGTATTTTACATTTGAATCATTATTTTTTATTATTATTTATGTTGGTTTGTCATCACCAAAAAGGGGGAGAATGTTGAATATTGGACTCCCCGGATTTGGTTTTGATGATGAGCAAACATAAATAATCCATGAACTAACAATTTGTGAGCGCAGTATTGGAGATCGTCGCCAAATTCACGAGAACATTCAAAGCGACATCTCAACACTTCCCAAAACTCGTATTCATGCCTAAAGCATCGTTGAAGCTCATGCGCCGTTTTGGAAGTTATGAAAATTCAATCGAAGCTCTCGAAGACCGTTTATTAAGATTTTATTTATAGTCTTTTTAGCTTCGATATATAGAATGTTAAGCCTTGAGTATATCTTACGTTTCTATCTTCATTACGCTCATTTAGTAGCTCTAGGATCCTTGCACAAGTTCATTCTAACTTCCTCGAAGCATCGCGCTTCGATTCGGACTTTATTGTGCATGTTAGTTGGTACAAGAACAAGTACTGACCGACTAGATGGTGATCTAGTCGGTCGGCAACTCTTCTTGGACCGACTAGTTTGATTCCTTAATTTCTTGGACTTTACTGTTTACAGTTAGTCGGTCTACGTTGACTCACCGACCGACTAGTTTGTAAACTAGTCGGTCAGTGATGCTTCTTTGACCGACTAGTTGTGACTTACTGTTCATGCTAAATTTCTCCTAAGCTACTGTTTATCGTTAGTCGGTCTAAGAACGTTTGGTGACCGACTAGTTGACAATCTAGTCGGTCAACTTTTGTTCTTGGACCGACTAAGTCAACTTGTGTTCAGACTATTTCATTTTGCCTCTTAGTCGGTCTATGTTCACTGACTGACCGACTAGTTGTGAAACTAGTCGGTCAGAAAGTCTTCTTGGACCGACTAGATTTCTAGGTCTGAAATTCTATCTCTTCTCAGATCTACACTTAGTCGGTCCATGCTGTTTGACTGACCGACTAGTTGATGAACTAGTCGGTCAGTGATTGTTCTTTGACCGACTAATTTTCACAGATTTCTATCCGTTGGAGAATGACCTAACTTGTTTTTATGGGACCCTATAAATACGAACCTAGGTCATTTCTATCTAGGTAAGAGCTTCCATTCAGAGATTCATTGAGATCAAAAGAGATAGCCATTCTCACTCAAATCTAAAGCTCTCTTCCTCACAAGAAACCCATTCTCTCTCATTTCTAGATCTAGAATCCATCTAGAGAGAAGGTTGTTCTTGGTGAGCTCTTCAAGCTATTGCTTGATCCAAGTCTCCAAATCATCCCTAGGCACCGTTTGCTGGTCATTTCCTTGGTGCTAGGTCTTGGTGACTTCATCTTCCTCAAATCCTTCATTTCACCATTTGGGTAAGAAAAACTCAAGGTATAGGGTTTTGTGGTAAGATTGTTTATTTCATATTAAACTCTTTAATATTGCTTTGTGATTCTCTCGGTTGTGAGAGAAGGTTGTGATCCCGGGTTGTGGGATTCACGTTTGCTATTGCATGTATGATTTGATCTTGTGAAGGTTTTTCACAAGATATTCATAGTGGAAATCTTGGGTTAGGGTTTCTAACCTAAGTATCCGGAGGGGATCCGGGTGGTTGGGACGTAGGATCACCGGGAACAAGTCGGGGAGACTTGGGTGGATCCGAACCCATTAACATCATTTGTTTGCATTGTTAATTTTGTTGTTGTCATTCAATTTAAGCTTCCGCAAATTGATTTGGTAGTTGTTTGCAATTTAATTTGGAATTATACTCCTTATTATTTTAAAGTACTATTCACCCCCCCTCTAGTACTTGTTCAGTAGCTGGTAGGGCATTACAAGGCGGACACGCTGTATTCTCTCCAAGCTATCCACATCAACGAGCATTCATTCTATATACTACGTCCCTATAACTGCCTGCTTCGTATGTGCACGTGGCGATTGCTTACTGCCATATGGGCCCACTCGACTCGGTTGCAGTAGACAATTACGTATAAGGATCCACAATCTCTATAACTGTGTGACCTTGCATGTTCTCCATACACTCTACATAAACAGTGGATCATTTCCGCCACAAACACGTCTCTCTGTGGCACGCCCTCTACAAGCTCCCAAAATCTTAACTCATATGGCTAAATAGAAACGTCTACACCATGTGCTCATCCACGCGGATTACACACCCACGTGCTATTTTACACCCATCGCATCCTTCCTCTATAGTCACCTAACTTGGGCATCAGAGGGTAGTCGGGGTTGCGCCCCCGACCCAGGAGGTTTGCCCCCGTCCGGTCTTCTGATAGATTTTCCTATCTCTTTTAGGAATCGGAGAAGGGCGCCGACCCGATGAAACCATCCTATCTAGGATCTTTATTGCAGGAATGCTTGCATCAGCGGTCCGGCCCAGATGCCCGTCAGCTTGATCTGGGCACCGCGAGATTCCATGCATCAACATTCTTTATATAATTAAGGGTGAAATATTCTATATAAGACAAATGTGTTGATGGAATGATATACATGGTTTGACTACCTCATCATGTGGGTCCCATCTCCCCATTCTAAAAAAGCACCATGTACCCAAGGCTACACACGCGAACACACACTTCTCACAAAATCCCAAGCACCCAATTTCAAATCTACAAAAAATACACACGTCTAGGTGGGGCTTGTAACATGGGATGGTGAGTGGGTTTTGATGGAGCCAATGCAATTTGTAGGATATTTTTGCAAGAGAGTAATGTAGAAAAGGTGACACCTGATCCTTATTAGATCAGGTGCTAAGACACAAAAAAAGTGAAAAGTACAAGCCCAACATGGGCTTGTACTTTCTGTGGAGCCCGCCAGTTTGAGTATTGCACATGATCTATTAGATCAGGTGCCACCTGATCTACATGATTCTCTTTTTGCAATGTAGTTTCCATAAAAGCGCATGTCTGCACATTGCTTTTGGGGAAAAATACTCCAGTTTAGAAATCAAGCTCCTAAATAAAACGTCGGGCTTTTTACACAAAAAAATTTGGAAAATGCTATATACACCCCTCCTCATAGGGGTGTATGTAACTATATTTTCCAAATTTGGAAAAACTATAATTTAATTTTTGTTATGAATGGGGGAGACCTTTGGTCTCCACCCACTACCATCCACCATTACACCTACTACTATGTGGGTGTCCCTTGAGATTCATATGCAATTAACTCATATATGACTAATATTTATATGGCTATGGTTGAGACCATTAACCACTTATTCTTACAATTTTAACACGTTATCAAGCACGCTCATCAGCTGAGCCGAATCCCTGCCAACGGACGAATTGCGAGGACGCAGATTGGGCTTCCTTTTCCGAACTTCACTAGATCCGACGGGTAGGATCTAGAGGTAAAATCTAACAAACCGCTAGATCAACATTTTTCATGCGCATGCTGTTAAATTTGTGATATCTATTTTCTAAGAGATCTATAGTAATATCTATAGCAAGAAAATCAATTTTCAATCTATATATATACACACACAGATTTACTGTTTTTAATTAATTAATTCTTTAAAAAACGAGGCACCTGACCGGCCACCCCCCTTCGAATCGACGCTCCCGGAGAGCCGCCCCCGGTCGGGGGCCTCTCGTATCCCCCCCGGTCGGGGGCCTCTCTGAGCGAGCGCCGGCCACCCCCCCTTCGGGAGGGGGGGCTTCGAATCTTTGGATCTCCTGCCACCCCCCTATCGGGGGTCTACCGGAGTAGAAAAACCCCCCAGACGGGGGCCTCCGATTCGTCGCCCCCCTGTCAGGGGACCTCTTTTCGTTGTCGGAGCGCCGCCCTCCTGTCGGGGGGCCTCCTTTCGATTCACCGACCATCACCCCCCTTCATAAGGGGGGCTTCTTTGCGTCGAACACCCCACCCCCCGTCGGGGTGGGTGCTTCGAATCGCCCCACACCGGACCGCCCCCCGTCGGAGGGGAATTTGTAACGGTCACTTTCCGACCGTACGTATGTTAGTGCGTAGCTATGTTTCATGTGCGTTTTATGTATTTGATTTTTATTACCGTTGTCCGTATTCAGACACGCGACCGAACCCTGATTCCATAATCCTCTCGGAGGCGCAATCACCCCAGTATTTTCCTCTTAATTTTTGATATCAGTGGTCCATTCTGCATAACACATTATTAATATGAAAAACTTTTTTAATTATAAAATTTCGAAATTCAAGGCTGTGTGTTTCCTTCAAAACAAACTTAATATTATTAACTATCCTTAAACCTTAACTTTAATAAATCCAAGTGCTGCATGTGTCTTCAAAGGAAAAAAAGAATCAAATCTTTTTACTACCTGTATCAATAAAATCAAACCTAATCCCACTAAAATCCTAACTTAACCCATGTATCCCTCTCTTCCCTCTAACCGTGCAACAGACCCCTCCCCCTCTCTTCTACGTACAATCTCTCTCTCCCCCCTAACATCTCCCTACAAAAAAAGAGCAACCCTAGGCTAACTTTTACAGCCGCCCTCCCCTATTCTCATCTTCACGCAACCAAACAACAGCACACCCAGTTCTCCATCTTCTCCAGCCCTCAGAGCCTCCCCTCGCCCATGAAAAACCTAGCTCCATTCATCCCTCGCACGCTTCACACACGAGCAGCCTCCACCCATCCTCGCGCGTCCATCTCTCTTCGCCCTGTCGCAACAAACCAGCGCCGCCTAACTCCTCCACCCAGCGCACGGCCTCACCTCCACGCATGACACAACCCCCGTCCTCCATCTTCCCGGCCTCCACGCAAGCCTTTTGACCTACCCAGACCAGCCACCGCCCGCGTCGTTGTCGCCGTACCTGAGGTCGTGTCCCCCACCTGCAACAAATCGCAACGGCAAACTCTTAGAACTATGAGTTCTAAACACTGCCTTTGGTTATATACTTGTTATTATATTTATAAGTCAGTTGGCAGCATATGCAGTATGCATAGAATGTAACAACTATCTTGTGGCAGGGCAGGTTCACGTCTCTTCCATGCTATGACTGAAGTGTTTATGATTGAAACTGGTTGAAATAAATTATTTCTTAAGTCATTACTCAGTGAATACATATGAAACCTGATGAATAAGTCGAGTAATATAAGAAATTGCCTGATAAACATGAGTAAGAATCTTGAGCACAATATTACGTTGTTATAATGTTAAGGGCTGATCTCGATTATTTAACAAACACTAGTTTCATGTTATAATTACACATTATTTGAGGATGCTAATTTATTACATAGATAGGAACATTCAATTATTCACTCTATTGGAAAGCTCTCTGTTGATCAATGATTATGAATAAATATTGCATATTCTAACCTCATAATCATCTCCTCTTGTGCATATAATCCATGGAATCATGCTCTCTTAACTACATTTACGCTAACTCATCATTTATGAGCATATGATTTAATTCTTGCACAATTTCACTTCTCTAAGCATTATAAATGTCTATTATATTTATAGGGATTTTTCTAGATTTTTCAGGTGTCCCGAAAGAGGCTAAATCAACCCAAGAAGAGGAGTGCAAAACAGACACCTGCAGAAGCAAAGACAGTCGCCTGGGAACCCAACAGTCGACTGCCCAACCAACGGCAGTCGCCTTTCTTTAAAGAACTGAAGCCGGCGAAGCTGAAGCCCGATGACAGTCGCCTGAAAGAGGATTGGCAGTCGACTGTAATCTCATACAGTCACCTGTCATCTTCGCATCAGTCGACTGATATTTCAGATTCCCGAGGGAGTAAAAAGGGCCAACTCTCTGTTATTTTGACATTTCTGCAGCAGGCGACTGAAGGGCAAACTACAGTCGCATGTGGATTGCACAGGCGACTGTGAGTTTTAAAGACAGTCGCCTGTTGCCCTTTGGTAGGAACGACAATCATCTTTGCATCAGTCGACTGTTGTTTGTTCGACAGTCGACTGATCGGGGGTTTTCGGCCGCAGTCTGGGTTACGAGAAACGGGTTTTTCTTAACCTGATTTCTCTCCAGTTGTTGTGAATCGTTGGACGAGGATTTGGATGGATGAGATGTAACCCCTAGGCGGTATAAAACACTACTATTTAGATGTAATAGGGGAGAACAAAATAGAACTTAATCTTTTGCTATTTTTAGGTCATCTTCTCCCTTGAGAAGGGGATTAGGGGTTTTAAGAGTTTTGAGCTTTCTGATTTCGTTTTTGCTATTGCTGAGACTGATTGCTGATTGAAGAAGCTTGTATTTGGTGACAAATCTCCAACCCTCTTTCTAATACATATTAGCTTTCATCCTTTGCATTGAATTATGTCTATTTTTATGAACGTTGATTCTGTTCTTGAAATGCTAGGGTAGATTCATTGTGTGGGTGTTTTGGATTGATGTAGGATGTATTGATTGCTTTGCTAATGTTAATTTCCAGTACCCCTTGTTAATCCATATTGTTGGGTGAATTAAACTTATGAGTAATTGGGTTTGATACTATCCATGGAGGAACCGAAGAACGGCGGTGCTTCGTAATTACTGCATCTATGTATCCAATGGGTATTGCATATCTTGAAATGAATGCAAGACTATTTCAATCCATATTTCGTAATTTAGAAGTTTAATTCATCCATCAATTAAAATTGTTAATTGGGTTGTGACCCATCTATTGAATCGTGCATTACCCGAAAGGGGCCGCAGAACGGTGGTTGTGCGCTGCGCACCACAACTTACATGCACTACTCTCGCATACCTTGAAATGGGTGTGAGAGTGATTAATAAGCTTCAATTAGGGGAAGAACCCAGTTAGCAATTACCTTTGGTGCACCCCATATGTGCTTAATTGATTTATTTCCCGATCCTCATACCTTGAAATGGATGAGCGATCGAGTTATTATGGAATTAATATTTAGCAGAGCAATTGAGTAATCCTACCGATATCCTCAACACCCGCACTATTCCTCTCCCTTGCATCCAAACCTTAGGACATTACCCTAACTTTAGGATATTTAGATAAACCAACTATCCAAACAATCATTCACCCCTATAGGGTGGTAAGAACCCTCAACCATTCTTTACATGCTCTAACCATTTGTGCGAATTTGCAGATTAGTTCCGTCTCTGTGGATACGATCCCGTACTTACTGGGTATATTATTTGCCGACCTCGTACACTTGCGAGTATCACCTTTTCAGGGAAAGTCAAGCAAATTGGCGCCGTTGCCAGGGACGGCGTATCTTCATTTCACACTCTGGTTTTTTTTGTGAAAATTTGGTGAGATGTTTCCATTCTACTATTTATATTCATTGCGGATATCCGAGTTTGCTTTTCAATTTTTATAATCATCAAAATTAAAAAAATAGGCTAATCTTGGAAAGTTTTGGCTTGAACTCAATTGTCTAGTTTATGTGGTTAAGGACTCCTCGAACACATAGGCTAGTAAGAAACTAGACATGGCCGATAACAACACCAACACTAACGGTAATGACAACACCAATCATAGCGAGGACGATCACTCTCAACATGAGGGTGATTGAAGTTTGAGATATGTGTTGAGGCCGAGTAGGTCTGCTACCGGCTCGTGCATTGTGCTTCCAGCCAATGCGAATTCTTTTAGCCCAAGACCTGGGATATTTCAAATTCTTCCCACTTTTCATGGTGTAGAGAAGGAGAACCCTTATCTACACATAAAGGAGTTTGAAGATGTCTGCCTCACATGTTCTGATGGGAAGGCAAGCAATGAAACCATTTATCTAAAAATGTTTCCTTTTTCTTTAAAGGATAAAGCTAAAAATTGGTTTAATGTTATACTCTCTCATACTATTAACTCCTGGTTAGCAATGCAAGCTGAATTTCTGAAAAAGTTTTTTCCCTTGCACAGGACTCAAGGATTAAAGCGGCAAACGGCAAACTTTTCTCAGAAGCCAAACAAAAGCTTTGATATCACTTGGAAAAGGTTCAAGGAGCTGCTACTAGCATGTCCACACCATGGATTTGATGAATACTGTCTCATCGATTTCTTTTACGACAGACTCATCCCATCGATGAAGCAATTCGTGGAAATGATGTGCAACGGAGAATTTCTAGATAAGACCTCGGAGGAGGCATGGGATTACTTAGAATCCATAGCTGAGAATGCGCAAAGTTGGGAGGCGACTCCTGAATCTGTGAGAAGAGAATTACCTCAACCTTTGGCTCGTGGATGTCTCCTTACATTGACCCAAGAGGAAGCCTTAGAAGCAAGAATGGAGGCCATCATTTGCAAGAGACTTGAAGGGTTGCAGTTGAAAGGAGTGAAGGTAGTGACGGTTGGTAATGAAGGGCTATGTAACCTTTGCAGTAGCGCAGACTATGGTATCACTCAATGTCCTAACCTACCACTAGCAAAGGAAGTACTTCAAGACCCCACTTAAGTGAATTATGTGGCGAATTCCAACTAAGGGCAAGGATACAACAATTCCCACAATCAAGGCCCGAGTTGGAGGAATAGCTCGAATTTGAATTGGGGATCCCAAAGACAACAATAGGCTCAACCATCATATCGTCCACCCTTCAACAACAACAACAATCAACAAGACATCCAAAGGAGGAGGGATGAAACAAATGAACCCCAAGTGCAATATCTGAGCAACACATTGCAACAATTCATCCAAATGCAAACAACGCAAAATCAAGCCAATTTCCAACAATGGCAACAACCACAACAAACCCAGGCGCAACATCAACAACAATTTCAACAACTCAACGAGAACATGGCAAAGCTTGTGGCAACTCTAGAGAAGGACAAGCTTCCGGTACAACCACTCCCCAACCCTAACATGAATTCATTATCGAGAGGACCCAACGTCAAGTCTTGTCAAGCGGTGACAACCTTGAGGAGTGGTCGAAAAATTGAGAAGCCGGAGCCACCGAGAGTCGAAGCGGAGATAGTTATGGAGAATGAAGCCACCACAAATGAAGAGGTGCAAGAGGGAAGATCGGACAAAGGCAACCATTCCGAAGAGATCGTCATTGAGGAGCCCGTGCCGTACATTCCTTCCGCACCTTTCCCTCAAAGGCTTCAACCTCCACGGAAAGATAAGTTCCAATCCGAAATCTACGAAATATTTCAAAAATGTCAAATTAATATCCATCTTCTTGATGCAATAAATCAAATTCACACATATATTAAATTCTTAAAAGATTTATGCACCGTTAAGAGGAATGTTAGTGTCAAGAAAAAGGCATTCCTAACACAACAAGTTAGTGCTATTGTGCAACACAACACTCCTACTAAATACAAGGATCCCTGCTCACCTATAATCCCATGCATCATAGGAACCAAAAAGATAGGTCAAGCCTCCTTGATTTAGGTTCGAGTGTTAATATTTTGCCTTATGACTTGTACATGCAATTAGGACTTGGAGAATTAAAATCCACACCCATTATTCTCCAATTGGCCGATAGATCCATGAAGGTCCCCAAGGGTAGCATTAGGGGTGGCAAAATAGATCCGACCCGACCCGACCCGACCCGAACCCATCCTCTTGGGTCGGGTATGGGTAAGGGCCAATCCGGGTCGGGTTGAATTCGGGTCAACCTGACCGACCCGGATAAAAATCCGGGTCGGGTACGGGTTTGACCCCTCGACCCGGTTGACCCGAATTCGACCCGTATTTTCACTCTTTTCACCCCAACCCGACCCGGACCCGACCCGGACCCGACCCGAACCCGACCCGAACCCGACCTTTTTTGAAAAATAATCACTATTTCACACCAAACCCGACCCGAACCCGACCCGACCCGCCCGTTTGCCACCCCTAGGTGGCATAGAGGATGTACTTGTCCAAGTGGACAAATTTTACTACCCGGTGAACTTTGTCGTGTTGGATATCTTTGGGCCTCAAACCAAAACACCAACCCCCATCATTTTAGGTAGACCATTCCTAGCCACAATCAATGCTATAATCAATTGTAGAGATGGTCAACTTAAGATCTCTTTTGGCAACATGACCCTTGACTTAAACATTTTCAATGCTTGTAAGTTGCCATCGGGGGATGGTGAGTTTGAGGATGCTTGCATGATTGAAACTCTAGTTGAAGAGCATTTTGATGCGGAATTTGTTGAAGCGCTTAATTTCATTGATCATTTTTGTGAAAATATTGACACCGAGTGTTTTTCGCAGGAAGTTGGCGCGGTCACTAAGTGGATGCCATCTTTTGAGCCGCTACCATTGGACACGCCTTCTCAAAGGCCATCGAAGCTAGAGCGCCCATCCTTGGATTTGAAGCCGTTGCCGCCATATTTGAAGTATGCATTTCTTAGGGAATCCGGCACATTCCCCGTGGTAATATCGTCTAAACTTTCTAATGAGCAAGAAATGCAATTGCTAGATATGCTTAAAACTCACAAGGGGGCAATTGGTTGGATAATTACCGACATTAAAGGTATTGACCCCCTCATTTGTAAGCACCACATCTACTTAGAGGATGACACCAAACACACTAAAGAGTGCAACGTAGGTTAAATCCTAACCTAAAGAAGTGGTAATGGGTGAAATCCTTAAGCTTCTTGATGCGGGCATTATATACCCCATTGCCGATAGTAGATGTGTTAGCCCCATTCAAGTTGTACCTAAAAAATCGGGGCTAACAGTTATTAAAAATGAAAACAATGAGCAAGTCCCCATGCGAGCCACCACGGGATGGAGCATGTGCGTTGACTATAGGAAGCTTAATTCTAAGACCCGTAAAGACCATTTCCCTCTCCCATTTCTTGATCAAATCCTAGAGAGGGTGGCCGGACACGAATATTATTGCTTCCTTGATGGCTACTCTGGTTATTACCAAATTGAAATAGCACCCGAAGAACAAGAGAGGACCACCTTCACTTGTCCTTTTGGCACTTTTGCATTCTGGAAGATGCCATTTGGCCTATGTAATGCCCCTGCAACCTTTCAACATTGTATCCTTAGCATTTTCCATGATATGGTTGAAAAGATTGTGGAGGTATTCATGGATGATTTCTCTGTGTATGGTAGCTCATTTAATATTCGTTTATCTAACTTGGCTTTGGTGTTAGATCGGTGCATCGAGAAAAACCTTCTCTTGAATTAGGAGAAATGCCATTTCATGACCACCGAAGGCTTAGTCCTCGGTCATATTGTATCCAAGGAAGGTATGCACGTCGAGAAAGCCAAGATCGAGGTAATAGAAAAGCTACCACTCCTCATTGTGTAAGAGATATTCGATCATTTCTTGGGCATGCATGTTTTTATAGGAGGTTCATAAAAGATTTTAGTTCCAGCCTCTTTGCATGCTTTTCAAAAATGATGTAGATTTTGCTTGGAATAATGATGGTCAACTTGTTTTTTAGAAGTTGAAAATTTTGCTCACATGTTCACCTATTCTTCAGGTGCCAGATTGGACATCACCCTTCAAAATCATGTGCGATGCTAGTGACTATGCGGTTGGTGCCGTGCTTGTACAACGCAAGGACAACGTCCCCTTGTTGATTTACTGAGCAAGCAAGAGCATGAATGAGGCTCAACGAAACTACACCACCGCGGAGAAGGAGCTTTTAGCCGTTGTCTTCGCGTTGGAGAAATTTAGGAGCTACATATTGGGATTCCCAATTACAATCTTCACCGACCATGTCGCTCTTAAATATCTCATTTTCAAGAAAGACGCTAAGCCTAGACTAATCCGTTGGATTTTGCTCTTGCAGGAATTCAACATCGCCATCAATGACAAGAATGTAGCGGAAAATCAAGTTGCCGATCACCTTTCACGGTTAACGATGAGCATGGAGCCGGCAACCATCCCATTGAATGGTTCGTTTCCCGACGAACATCTTTTTGCGGTCTCCCACACACTCCCATGGTATGCCGACATAATAAACTACTTGGTCACCGGTAAGACCCCTTCTACTTGGTCTCGCCAAGATTGCAAAAGGTTCATCTTTGGGATAAAATCTTTCTTTTTTCGATGACCCTTACCTTTACAAGTATTGTAATGATCAAATAGTAACGAGGTGTATACCCGACCATGAGTTTGATAGTGTTTTACACTTTTGCCATGAAGTTGTGTGCGGTGGTCATTTTTTCGCCTAAAAGACCGTAGCAAAAATTCTACAATGTGGTTTTTATTGGCTTACCATGTTTAAGGACACTTATACATATTGTAAATCATGCTTAGCTTGCCAAAAGTTGGAGGGAATTACTAAAAGAAACATGATGCCGCTAAACCCCATTCTTGAATTAGAAATTTTTGATTGTTGGGGCATTGATTTTATGGGGCCATTTCCCACATCCTTTGGGTACACATATATTTTGCTAGCTATAGATTATGTATTTAAATGGGTTGAGGCTATTCCTTGTGGACCAATGATGCGGCTATCGTGTTCAAATTCATGAAAGAAAACATTTTCGCACGATTTGGGATGCCAAAGGCTATGATAAGCGACGGAGGGTCACATTTCTGCAACCGCCTCTTCGCAAGCTTAATGACGAAGTTTGGGGTGAAACACTAGGTTTCCACACCATACCACCCACAAACCAATGGATAAGCAAAGTTGGCGAATCGAGAGATCAAGAACATACTCCAAAAGACGGTGAATCCATCAATGAAGGATTGGAGTATGCGTCTTTCCGAAGCATTGTGGGCGTACCGTACCGCCTACAAAACGGTTTTAGGGATGTCCCAATATCGCTTAGTTTTTGGAAAATTTTTACATTTGCACATTGAACTTGAACACAAATCTTTTTGGGCAATTAAAAAGTTTAAGTGTGAAATTGACCACTCTTCTCGTAAATTGCAGTTAGTGGAACTCGAAGAGATAAGAGGGAGGCATACAACAATTACAAGCTTGTGAAGGAGAGGCTTAAATGTGCCCATGATCGAATCACTTTGAGGAGAGAATTCACCCCGGGAGAGAAAGTGCTACTTTACAACTCAAGACTTCATCTCTTCCCCGGAAAGCTTCGTTCGAAATGGATTGGACCTTTCATTGTTCGGGAGGTGTTTCCACATGGCGCGGTGACCATTGCCAACCCACAAAATGGTAATGAATTTAAAGTGAATGGCCAACGCTTAAAGCACTATCAAGAGCCGTGGAGCAGAGACGAGCACACCATGGAGCTTACGGAACCACCGCCAGGTGGAACCAACTGGGTGTGTTCGGTCCAAAACTTTCCTATCTAGTAATATGTAGTAATGAATAACTCTTGCACAAGCTTTCTTATCCTAGTTTATCCATCTTCATGCATATACTTCATCTCACCCTTTAAACATTGAGGACCATGTTTATTTTTAGTTGGGGGGGGTGTGGACTAGGATGTAGAAACTTCTTGAGCATCTTTTTATTATTTTCATCCTTTTTGTGGATAAATTGAATGAAAGAAAAAAAATTTCCATCCATCACCAACATTTCTGCAACCCATAGCTTTTTGTTAGACCCATTGATTAAATGTGGTGATTCTTCCCAACTTTGGTAAAAAAATGTATTCTTGAAGTGGATTTTGCAAATTAGGGTGTGTTGTATCTTTATGTACTAGGGGCAATTAATTGTCTCTCTTCATGCTTACACTTGGCCCTTTAATTTGAAGTTCATGACAATTACCACCCATTTGAAACCCTATAGTGATGTAGAAACCTTGGTATCAACAACCAATTGATTTAGCCTTAGAAATTTTAAAAATTTGGCTAGGTTTATATTCATGGATCCTAAGATAGTGACTTGGAATTTGGAGTTGCTCAAATGAATGCTATCAAATGCTACAATAATAAGTGCACTTGTGCACATTTGAATAAGGCATGAATTTTTGCCATGTTACTTTGAATAAGGCAAAAATTGCCATGAAATTTGAGTAAGTGCATGAAATTTGAACCACAACTCATTTCCATGATCTTTTGAGGGAGTAAGTGTTATATCCCATAAGCTCGAGAGTTCCTAAGGATCTTACATCATGAGATTGTGACATATTAAGGGGTATACTAAGCTTAGGTGTAGATGGTGGAGTGTGTAAGAGGGATGGGATTATAGTCTTAGGAAAGAGTGTATAGACTTGAGAACTGTGCCATTATATATATGATTTCAACACCCTTTAGTATTGCCAATAATCCATGGATGGGGTCAACATTGTATTTTGGGATTGATCACTTATTTTGCTAGGGGCTAGCAAAACGCTAGTTAGGGGTGTGATTATGAATAAATATTGCATATTCTAACCTCATAATCATCTCCTCTTGTGCATATAATCCATGAAATAATGCTCTCTTAACTACATTAACTACATTTACGCTAACTCATCATTTGTGAGCATATGATTTTATTCTTGCACAATTTCACTTACCTAAGCATTATAAATGTCTATTATATTTATAGGGATTTTTTTTGGAATTTTCAGGTGTCTCGAAAGGGACTAAATCAACTCAAGAAGAGGAGTGCAAAACAGGCACCTGCAGAAGCAAAGACAGTCGCCTGGGAACCCAACAGTCGACTGCCCAACCAACGAGAGTCGCCTGCCTTTAAAGCACTGAAGCTGTCGAAGCTGAAACCCAATGACAGTCGCCTGAAAGAGGATTGACAGTCGACTGTAATCTCATACAGTCGCCTGTCATCTTCGCATCAGTCAACTGATATTTCAGATTCATGAGGGAGCAAAAAGGGCCAACTCTCTGTTATTTTGACATTTCTGCAGCAGGCGATTAAAGGGCAAACTACAGTCGCCTGTAGATTGCACAGGCGACTGTGAGTTTTAAAGACATTCGCCTGTTGCCCTTTTGTAGGAACGACAATCATCTTCACATCAGTCGACTGTCGTTTGTTCGACAGTCGACTGATCGGGGGTTTTCGGCCGCAGTCTGAGTTACGAGAAATGGGTTTTTCTTAACCAGATTTCTCTCCAGTTGTTGTGAATCGTTGGATGAGGATTTGGATGGATGAGATGAAACCCCTAGGGGGTATAAAACACTACTATTTAGATGTAATAGGGGAGAACAAAATAGAACTTAATCTTTTGCTATTTTTAGGTCATCTTCTCCCTTGAGAAGGGATTAGGGTTTTTGAGAGTTTTGAGCTTTCTGATTTCGTTTTTGCTATTACTGAGACTGATTGCTGATTGAAGAAGCTTGTATTTGGTGACAAATCTCCAACCCTCTTTCTAATACATATTAGCTTTCATCCTTTGCATTGAATTATGTCTATTTTTATGAACGTTGATTCTATTCTTGAAATGCTAGGCTAGATTCATTGTGCGGGTGTTTTGGATTGATGTAGGATGTATTGATTGCCTTGCTAATGTTAATTTACAGCACCCCTTGTTAATCCATATTGTTGGGTGAATTAAACTTATGAGTAATTGGGGTTGATACTATCCATGGAGGAGCCGAAGAACGGTGGTGCTTCGTAATTGTTGCATCTATGTATCCAATTGGTATTGCATATCTTGAAATAAATGCAAGACTATTTCAATCCATATTTCGTAATTTAGAAGTTTAATTCATCCATCAATTAAAATTGTTAATTGGTTTGTGACCAATCTATGGAATCGTGCATTGCCCGAAAGGGGCCGCAGAACGGTGGTTGTGCGCTGCGCACCACAACCTACATGCACTACTCTCGCATACCTTGAAATGGGTGTTAGAGTGATTCATAAGCTTCAATTAGGGGAAGAACCCAGTTAGCAATTACTTTTGGTGCACTCCATATGTGCTTAATTGATTTATTTCCAGATCCTCATACCTTGAAATGGATGAGCGATCGAATTATCATGGAATTAATATTTAGCAGAGCAATTGAGTAATCCTACCGATATCCTCAACACCCGCACTCTTTCTCTCCCTTGCATCCAAACCTTAGGACATTACACTAACTTTAGGGTATTTAGATAAACCAACTATCCAAACAATCATTCACCCCATAGGGTGGTAAGAACCCTCAACCATTCTTTACATGCTCTAACCATTTGTGTGAATTTGTAGATTAGTTCCGTCTCTGTGGATACGATCCCGTACTTACCGGGTATATTATTTGCCGACCTTGTACACTTGCGAGTATCACCTTTTCAGGGAGAGTCAATTAAGCTCACCAAATTTTTGTTTTGAAGAATTTAGTAAATGGCTATAGATATTAGTTTTACATTATGCCTTGAAACCTAAACCTAAACACCCCATGCGTATCGATAAAACAAAAGGACTTTGAATAGGCTGTGAGGTCCAATGCGATACTAGTCTCATGCTGACAGTACACATCTTTTTGTATAGAGACATATTTATAATCAGGCTAGTAGGCAGTTTCACATTATAAGAAATAGTGTGTAAAGACTAATGAACAGTACCCTAATAGTACAAAACAGTAACAATTTCCAATGCATGAACATAGCTCAATGTGGACAGTACTGCTATATATATATATATATATATATATATATATATATATATATATATATATGAAAATTTTCAAATTACATTTCGCACCGTGTGAAAATGTTTTTAGTTTTTTTTTGAATTTTTTTTTCAAAAATTCTTTTTCCCACCCTCATTATATGTTGTTATACACCCCTCAAAAAATAATCATTGGGAAATAATGTCATGTGGCCTTCGATCAAGGCATTTCATCAAATTCGCACGTTTTGAGACCGTTAAATTTGTAACTGGTGGATGGGTGCTCTAATCCCCAACGGGTTCACCCATTATTTTCCCTGTGGTATATAACTGTATGGAATAAACAACAAAAAAAATTTGAAATTTTTTTTCAAAAAAAAGATAAAAATCTTTTCGCCCGGTGCGAAAAGCCCCTTTTTCGCAACCGAAGATATATATATATATATATATATATATATATATATATATATATATATATAGGGATCTTCAAATGCGAAAAAAGGGCTTTTCGCACCGTGCGAAAACAATTTTTTTATTTTTTTGAAATTTTTTTTTCAAAAATTCTTTTTTTGATGTTTAATCCATACAATTATATACCCCAGGGAAAATAATGGGTGAACCCGTTGGGCATTAGAGCACCCATCCACCCGTTACAAATTTAACGGTCTCAAAACGTGTGAATTTGATGAAATGCCTTGATCGAAGGCCAAATGGCATTATTTCTCAACCATTATTTTTTGAGGGGGGTATAACAACATATAATGAGGGTGAAAAAAAGAATTTTTGAAAAAAAAAATTCAAAAAAAAACTAAAAACATTTTCGCACGGTGCGAAATGTTTGCATTTGAAAATTTTCATATATATATATATATATATATATATATATATATATATATATATATATATATATATGTTGACTAGGATCCATTCGGATGGATCAAACATGCGGATCCCTCCAAGTGGAATTTAAAGCTAGACAATGTAAATAGAAAATCCGACCGTTGGATGTCATCTAACATGTCTAAACTAGCTCCAGACAAAATTTCAACTACTTTAGACATGTTTTGCCCATGCATCAAGTGGTTGCAAAATTAGCCGATTTTATAACTAATCAAAAACATCGATTTTGCAACCACTTGATGCATGGGCAAAACATGTCCAAAGTAGTTAAAATTTTGTTTGGAGCTAGTTTAGACATGTTAGATGACATCCAACGGTCGGATTTTCTATTTACATTGTCTAGCTTTAAATTCCACTTGGATGGATCCGCATGTTTGATCCATCCAAATGGATCCTAGTCAACCTCATATATATATATATATATATATATATATATATATATATATATATATATATATATATATATATATATAACAGTTATGAATAATAGGATATAAACACTCCTATGGTAGAAGACCTAATAAAAATGAATTATTTAATATGTTGGAGGGAACCTAACTCAGAGATATGTTTAATCAAAACAGAGAATCAGTCGTTCCATAGCATAACGCCCGTCGAGACGAATCCACGACAACCGATATCACCGGAAACAGTCAAGTGAAACTTGTACAGTAATTTATTAGGCCATGTTTTAGGTCATTTTGTACGATTGTGTAAAAGAGACTGGACGGTGAAATGATAGTCGCATAGACGACCATAATTGATCTAGTTTGACAACGAAACTAGATCCGACACCCTACTTGATCTAGCTTGACAATGAAGCTAGATCTGACACCTTTACTATGCTATCATTTCATACCGCATGCCATGTTTACTTTCAAATTATTTGTACGCACATTTAATTGCTTTTTGCCATGTTCATGCATCTTGTCATGCCATCTCATGCATCAACTTGTTCTATCATGATTGTATAGCACACGCTACTTTGAAAATGTAAGCTGCGACGAGTAGGATCTTGACTCCTACATATTGATTGAGGCTAGGTGCACCTCTATGCCATATTGAAAAACACTTTCTGGCTCGTGATCCAGATGATATACACGTGGAGGGGTAGGGTTAAGCGACCACTCAGCGTAGAAGTGTGCTCGTACAGCCACTTCAGCTGTAAGGCGTAAACTTTGGGATTGAGGTATGGTTAAGCGACCACCCAGTGTAGAAGTATGCCATATCAGCAACTTCAGTTGTAAGGCGTAAACCCTGTGCACAATGTGAATGCATGTTTTCATCGTGAAATCTTGATATCTTGTTTTGTAGTTTTTTGCTACAACGTGTCGTGCAAATGTTAACTTTCATGTTCAACTTAAACTGTTACATTCATGCTCATGTTTAAACTACTGCATTCATGTTATGTCATCTTCATTATTTTAGAACTGCTAGTTGTACACTTTTGCTCTTATGTTTCCTTGCACAAAAGTCTCCCTTCCTTGTTGGAGATTTTTGCTGACATGTGCCCTTTTCTCTTCGGTTGTCACGTGTCAGGTTTTGAGCCTGAATTAGTTGTTGAGGACATAGTTTGCTGAAGTCTAGTTCGAGGACACCGGAGTTCTACCCTTAGTCTCAGCAGGAGGTTTCCTCTTAGTTTTTGTTTACTTCTAGTAGCTGATATTAGGTTGTTCGGTGCGTAGCACCAATTCTTGTAGTGTTGGACATGCTTAGGCCTTTTTGCTTTCGGACTCTGTGCTCCTTTTATGAATATTACTCTGTAATGTTTGGAATAAAAATCTGTGGATGTTGAATGTTGGATAATTTTATTTTTCTATCCCTCATTATTATTGTTGTTGTTTCGTCGTAATGCAAAGAACCTGATAATGGATTAAATTACCAGATGCTTATCAGACTGTAGCTTCACAGCTCCAAGTCTGAGCGGACCTCTTCACGTCTCGCCTTTCATGATTGGGAAGCAGGACGTGACAGACTTCGAATCGTCGCCGCCCCTGTCTACTGCCCTTCCTCACCCATACTGTATCCTTAACGACCTAACCCTGGGTTAAGGGGGAGAAAAGGCATGGGCATCCCCTGATGGGCTTTGAGCCCAGTAAAGAATAAAAATAAATATAAAACACTGGGTATTTTTCTTGCTAACGGTCCTGCAACCCGCAGACAGCCCGCGGGCCACTGGCCTGCAGGCCAATTTATTATTAATTCAGAAAATACCATATTAAACCCTGAAAATTCCAGAAAATCCTGGAAAATTTCGAAAAAAATCCGAAAAATTTCTGGAAACATCCAGAAAAATAAGGGAAAATAAGGGGAAGGATATTGAGTATGACTAACCCCTCTCGGTGTATTCGGGGCAAGTTTTTCATCTTTTTCTGAATTCTATGTATAATTCTATTTATCGCCTTATCTTTAGTTGGATTAAAATAAATATTAATTTACACTTTAATAATTACAAGGATCCTAAGACCGCTCTATCGTTAGTTTAACCTAACGAGTAATGACGTTTTCCCGTGGTCCAAGTAACTATTAAACGTAAATTTAATATATTTATCCAATAAAATTGCTAGCGATGTTGAATAAAGTATATTTTTTCTGCCTGTGATGTTGCTTACTTATATAAACTGCGTGGAATGTTAGTAAGATTGTGTTGTGGTTTTTTGGATCGGCCGTTATTAGTCACCACTATTTATTTTTCTCGCATTTTTTTCCTTTTGAGTGAAAATGTAGTGAGGAAGTAAATGTAAAAGCCAAAGCCCGGAGATACTTGGCTTTAAGATTGAGGCAAAATTGCTAATGTTGGGACCCCCGAAGGTTTCCAAATTGTAATTTTAATTTTCTCGTACTTCGAATTGTATAATGGGCTTTGGACTTTTATTATTTTTTTGTGGTGACTGGCCGATCCCCACAACTATTTTAGTTTTACTACTATGTATGTCTTAATTTTTTGAAAAATATTTAATTCATGCTTATTTGATGCTTAGATAAATGGCAAAGATTGCGAGTGTCGATTTTGTTGTTCTCAATGCGGCTGACAAAAATTACTTGAGCTGGCAGCTGGACCTGAAGTTCCATCTGCGCTCACATGGCCTAAGTCACATAATTCAAGTTCCAGCTACGGCTGTGACAACTGATGAAAGGACTTCTACTGTTAGAGTCTCCGATATAAAGAAGGCAAAAGCCATTATCTATATCAGGAGACATATTGATCGGACCCTGAAGGCCGGATATCTAACAGTGGAAGACCCTCATGAACTGTGGACAACACTTGAGGACAGATACAAACATCAGAAAGATGTGATCCTCCATCATGCACATTATGAGTGCAAAAATCTCCTACTTCAGGACTTCAAGTCTGTAGCTGAGTATAACTCAGCTTTACATAACATCGCCTCACGTCTGAAGTTGTGTGGTGAACAAATCTCGGAAACCCGCATGCTTAAGAAAACATATACATCCTTTCATGAGAAGGATGCTATTATCATGCAACAGTATTGTGAATGCAAGTTCACGAGGTACTCTGATTTACTCTCTTGCCTTCTTATGGCAGAGCAAAACAGAGATCTCTTACTGGCCACTCATAACCTACGCCCTGCTGGCTCTGCTCCTCTCCCTAAGCTCACACAGTTTATTCCCAGAAGATGAAGAACAAGCACAGAGGAAGATTCAACAAGGGAAAAGCTGCGAAGAAGCAGACCAGAGCTCCTCCCTAGAACAACAATAATAAGGGAAGAAAAAGAATACGTGGAAGATAAATACATATGGCCAGACGTCTGCTCCCAAGAAAAACTGGGAAGACAAATGCCACAGATGTGGCATGGCTGGACATTGGTCCAGGGTCTGTCGTACTCCACGCCACCTACAAGAGTTGTATATGGCAAGCCTGAAGCATTCCACTAAAACAAGTTTGGTGGATACACATCATCATACTCAGTTCACCACCGAGGATTTGGACAATAATGACCTCCTTGACTAAGACTGATTTAGTTATCTTTGATGTCTTTTTCATTACTACATGATGTATCTTAAATTTTGTCTTTATATTAATGAATCGAATGTAGTTTTTTCATCTCATAAAACTTTTTACATTCTTTTCTAGAGATAGAGAAGAAATGTGAATGCCTAGTGGACAGTGCCTCCACGCACACGATCCTTCGAGACAGATGCTATTTTAATAGCATCATTAATTATCATGGTCCCGTCACTACAATTTAGGGACTATATAATATAATAGAAGGATCAGGTGAAGCAATTTATATTGCTCACAAACCAAACACAAGTTATAATAAAAGATGCATTATTTTCTCCAAAATCAAACAGAAATCTACTAAGTTTCAAGGACATCTGTTTAAACGGATATAACTTGGAAACTGATGATTTCAATAATATTGAATATTTGTATGTTACTCGTCATAATGATGGTATTAAAACCATCCTAGAACGTTTTAAAGGACTCCCGTCGGGCCTTTATCAAACATACATCCAACCTATAGAAGCTTATCTGATGGTGCACCAGAAGTGTTCTACATCACCAGAATTCAGTCTCTGGCATTATAGACTAGGTCACCCAGGATCGGTAATGATGCACCACATCATAACCCAATCCTGTGGACATAATTTGAAGAACTTGAAGATTCTTCAAAAGGATGATTTTCATTGTCCCCCTTGTTATAAGGGTAAACTAATCACGAGACCATCCCACCTAAAAGTGGGGTTTGAGTCTCCTAGCTTCTTGAAGAGAATACATGGGGACATTTGTGGGCCAATTCACCCATCAAGTAGTCCATTTAGGTACTTATGGTACTAATTGATGCATCTTCCAAATGGTCGTTTGTGTGTCTTTTCTCCACCCGCAACTTTGCTTTTCCAAAGCTATTGGCACAAATAATAAAGTTGCGGGCACATTTTCCAGATAATCATATTAAAAAAATACGTCTACACAATGCTGGGGAATTCACTTCATAAGTCTTTCAAGACTATTGCCAAGCAACTGACATTGAAATTGAACATCCAGTAGCTCATGTTCACACCCAGAATGGGTTGGCTGAGTCTCTTATAAAGAGGGTGCAATGGATTGCTCGTCCATTGCTAATGCAATCACAGTTGCCCGTGGATGCATGAGGACATGTCATTTTGCATGCCGCCTCGCTTATCAGAATACGACCCTCTGGTGGTCAAATTTTATCGCCGCTGCATCTTGCATATGGTGTACCTCCCAATATTTCTCACTAGAAAGTATTCGGTTGTGCAGTCTATGTTCCCATATCACCTTCACAGAGGACTAAAATGGGTCCTTAACACCGACTTGGTATCTACATAGGGTATGATTCACCCTCCATTATTAGATACCTTAAGCCCCTGACGGGCGACGCGTTTAAAGCTCGTCTTGAAGATTATGAGTTTGACAAAAATTATTTTCCCAAACTAGGCTCACAAACGAAGGAGCCCGAAGCTTCAGAGATCATTTCTTCAGACACTAAGTCTTTGTCTCATTATGATCCGCGTACTAATCTGTGTGAATATGAGATCTTGAAGATCCTTCACATTCAGAATACCATACATTTACTACCGGACAAATTCACTGATAACCAGATGATTATTAGATCACACGTCCCTGCTGTCAATACGCCAGCTAGGATTGACATCCCCAAAGATGGGTGCAATTCACCGGCAGCAGAATCGTCCATACCTCAAATAAAAAGAGGACGAACGCCTGGCTCCAAGGATAAATTCCCTCGTAAGAGGAAACTAGTTGTAGAAATAAAGAATATCCCACCACAAGATGCTGAGCTCAGACCAATAACCTCTCCCCTCCTTCAGTCCCTTGATGCCACACCCCGCTTCCTAAGTATGGAATGCGAGATGTGAAGAGGTCCGCTCAGACTTGAAGCTGTGAGGCTACAGTCTGATAAGCGTCTGTGTGTTCATCCATTCGCAGATTTTTGCATTGCAATGAAACAACAACAACAATAATAATTGAAAGCAGATAAAGATTAACCAACATTAAACATCATCCATTTTATTATTCCAAACATCCAGAGATACAGTCATAAATAAAGTACAAGAGAGAGTCTAAAAAGAAGGCCCAAGCATGGCCGAACTAAAGCATAAATAAGATGCTACGCACCGAACAACCTAACAGCAGTTACTAGGAAAGTAAACAGCAACTAAGAAGAAACCTCCAGCTGAGACTGGGATAGGTCCCGGTATCCTCGAACTGGATGTCAGCAAAAGCCTCAAGCATAACGTCAGCAACCTGGTAATCCACAGCAACTACCTCAGACTCAAAGCCTGACATGTGAAGCCCAAAGAGAAAAGGGCACATGTCAGCAAAAATCTCCAAAGAGGAAAATGGAGACTTTTGTGCAAGGAAATGTAAAGTATATCAGTTATATGATGAATGCAACTTAGCAGTTTAAAATGACGATGACATGGCAAGATATATTAATGAATGCAGCAATTTAAACATGAACATGATATTTTGCAATGCATGGCACGTCGTATCAAGAGCTACTAAACAATATTCACGATTTCACGATTAACTTGTATTCACGATGTGCGCAGTGTTTATGCCTTTCAGCTGAAGTTGCTGTATAGGCAACTTTTACGCTGAGTGATCGCTTAACCCAACCCCTCCATGTGTGTATGGACCGGCGCCCATCTTCTGGAACACGAGCCAGGAAGTGTTTATACATTTTCATGCTTCTGGAACACGAGCCAGGAATTGTTCTTTATTTGGCATAGGGGTGCACCTAGCCTCATTCATGATGTATGAGTCAAAATCCTACTCGCCGCAGCTTATTCTTTACATGATGAAGGAGTCAGAATCCTACTTGCCGCAGCTTACATTTCAATAATAGCGTGTGCTACACAATCACGACAAACATTCCAATACATGAAATGACATGCAATATGAGCAGATATTGGATTGCGTACAGGTATATCAAAATAAATGTAACATGTGATATGCATGAAATGACATGGCAAGGATGTCGGATCTAGCTTCGTTGTCAAGGAAGATCAAGTATGGTGTCGGATCTAGCTTCGTTGTCAAGCTAGATCTAGTATGGTGTCGGATCTAGCTTCGTTGTCAAGCTAGATCTAGTATTGTGTCTAGGCAACTATCATTTCATCGCCTAGCCTCTTTTGTACAAATTCACAAAATAGCCTAAACATGGCTTACAACAACAATCTGAGCAAGTTTCACTTGCCTGAATAACGTCTGTAATCTCAGTTCAACAATCCAGAATCTCCTATGTGCTCAAATCACAATCATCCAACCTACAGCCACATATTAATTAAGTTCAATTAGTTATTTAACCAACACAAGGAAATTACGATTTTTATCTTGTTTAAACATGCGGGTGTTTGGGTTTCCTACGGATCGGGATATATCTGAACACGATGCGGGGCTACACTGATGTCGGGTAGCGACGTCAGGGGTTAGATTCCAGTAGTGAGCGAGGTACGGTAAACTACAGCGACAACTAGAGACAACAGTAGCACGACACGCGAACGACAGCGAGCAAGGGAGTTGCAGCCTGAGGATGCACGACAAGAGCGATCTGCATGTGCAGCCTGCTGAGGGTTGCCGCAACTTGGGGACTTGCGGCCTGAGGTTTTTCAGCTGGGGGGGAGAGGGGAAAAGTCTGCCGGAAAAGGGGAAGGAGGGTTTCTCGGCAAGGGGCTGTTTTGGGGGATGATCGAAAATATATAGGTGAGGCAATTGAAGTTTTTTGGATGGAAGGAGATGGGGTTTGCACGGCTGCACTGCCAAGAGAAGAGGGCCGGATGAATGGCAGACTGCAAGGGGGAGAGATGGTAGTTTTGGAGAGACCGGAGTGAGGGCTGGTCGGATTCTAGGGGAGAGGGTGTTGCTCGGTTTTGTGGAGGCTGTCGTGGTGTTTGCTGGGGGTGTCATGGAGGAGGCCGGCAATGATGTAGTGTGGTTTATGGGGTGGAGATGGCAATGGATAGGGAGAGAAGGCCGGAATCAATGGGGGAGAAGAGGGTAGTCCTAGGGCTTGCTGCAGTTTTTGATGAAGGAGATGGAAAGTGCGACAAGAAAGGGGGTGGCCGACGGTGAGGGGCAGCCTCCGCGGGCTTATCTGGAGTAGCAAGGAGGGGTGCATGAGTTTTGGTGATGATGGCGGCTTCGTGCGTTGTGTTGAAACCCCTAAGGAATGAAACTCAAATTATAATTGGATGGGTTGCTAAATAGGGTAGAGAAAGGGTCCACTTAGGATTGATTGGAGAGAGTGTGTGAGAGACAGGAAGGGTATAACTAGTGTAGCACATAGCCTGTGAGAGATGTTAACATGTTACGCATGATATCCTAGGGTTTGAATTAGATTTTTAATTAGGGAATTGAATTCTGAATTAGTCTAGGCTAATCAGAGATTGAAAGTGATTAGGGTGATGGGTCAACCTAACGGTGTCCGATAAATACAATAAAAATATCGGAACGACTATGTCGACTAGAGAATCGAGACTACGCTGATCGGTCATGTGTTAGGTCAATGGAAAACGGAACTAAAAATAAAAAGATCAAACGTCGAAGTCTAAAGTTACGACACCCCTTCAAACAAAGCTGTTTTGTGGAAGAATGAGCCGTGAAATTACGTTCACGAAAAATTCCACAAATAAGTACTCTCTCAGAGGGTCACAACGACATATAACTTCGCGCGTTCGGGATACAAGAGGAGGTCACAAAATATGCATACAAACAAGAAGGTACGCGCACGAAAAACATACGGTCGAAAAGCGACCGTGACATCCTATCCATCTTAGAGCAAAGTCCGTCCTCGGACTTTCTAACTAACAATATATATCTAGCCATTCTAGTAACTACCCCAATAATATCACACTATAATTCAAACCATGTACAGTTACTACATGTGCTCATTTATGCACTAGGTAGTCAAATATTAATACTACAAACATGTATATATATATGCACATTATATACTTATACCTATCATAGACCGTCAAATTCATACATGTACTTCAATCATTCATATAATCACGTACATCCCTTATATAACCATTACTCACGTATCACATAACCATGGTAAAGATACCTACATAAAAATAGTTCACACTAGCAAATACAACGTAGTAGCTCACGTATACATAACTACATATGTACAGAACAAACATGTATACACTACTCCCTTATATCTCCTAGTGTACATCCAACAATAGACATATCAACACATGTAATCACACCATACAATATTAAATCATGTTTGCTATATCTAATACACATTCACTCATACTATAAATACACAATTATATAGTTATTCAAGCACACACAGATACTTCATCATATATACACATCACATACAATTTTATAACTATATTCAAGACATAACACACATACCATAGTCGCAACACCTATAGCTAAGCACATACTTACCCGTGTATGGTGCAAGCCCACACATGCTAATATACTATTCATACATGCCACTCATACCACTATACACTTAGCACATTCTACACACATAGTTTAGCTGGCATACATACATTTAAACATGTAAGGCCTTCGTAAAGAACTATACTACAAAACCAACACACACACACACACACACACACACACACACACACACACACACATATATATATATAAATAATGGTATATCCACCCACAACCATGTGCGTAACGTAACCATGTACAACCAAACCTATCACTATACACACAGCATCCATCACTATGTTCATAGCATTATACATAAACCACAGACAAATATAATAATATATATATGGTATACCCACTCAAGCATGCGTGAGACTCAAAGACCCATACCAGAACCAGAATACTTATATATAACACGATATTTTATACCTATACCAACATACCACTCTTATATATATATACCAACGTAATCATATTACTCGTCACACTATACAGGTAAAAACACATGCTATCATATACACAATAATATCAATCACACTTTACATTTAGTCAGGTAACACCCCATAATGCAATCACTTTACATACTATAATAATATTACAATATCAGTACACATATACAATCATAATACACCATCTCATACATGCATACATCGTATATTCACATACATATTACCACACACATACTCATTGCATGCATACCATACTTACATTCTTATATGCTTACTACATATATACACAAAACATAGACATACATAGTATATTCACACCATAGCAATTTACATATATTTAGTATACTATTACATATACCTATCCATACATAATTACGACATACAATAATCGTGTATACCTCATGGCATACATGTACACACACCACATCCTATAAAGGCAAGCAATACTAAACAAAATTATAACCCTATTAGCATACACATATCACACGTATTCATATAATATGTATACATCTACCAATAACTAAGCACATACATATCTACATACGAGCACACGCTCATACGTACTAACATATAGATCATATAATAGGCCTGCACACTTAAGTATAAGTACACATATTATCATTACACCTAACCTGCACATGACTTACTAGTATACTATTTCAAGCATTTACAAGTACCTTCAAACTACATACACCCCTAGTAGATTTTCTAACACTAATTCTAATATGCACAGACATCCCTAAAGTGGTATAGCTATCCACACATATATTTATAAATACTATCATTCATACAACTTCATATATAACCTGAATAACACTGAGTATGCATATATAATATAAGAGTCAATCATTAGTATACTAAGGGTAGCACACTCATACACGAGTGGTACGCAGGGGTTCACGCATACGGGCCCACACACTCTGCCTATAAACATGCACCATGACGACATCGCAATAACGCTAATGGGTCCACCACACTACACTAAGGTTGACATATGCAACGCCAAGCACTAGAAGGATGACTAAGCAATATCAAGGGAACCGAAATCAAATAACGTAACGAAAACAAGATCGGGATGAACGGGTTCGATAAGGCGAGGATAAGGAGATAGCTTGGTTAGGTGAAACAGAGATATAATTGTGAATATTTAGGTAAGGGAAGAAAGATATAATAATATCCTTATAAAATACAGGAAAAAAGTGTGTAGATGATATAAGTTAAAAAACGAAATAGGGATTAGACGAAAAGTAATCAGTATAGAGATAAAGTGACTGTTCTGAAATTGGAACTAAATTTGTACCAAGAACTTTGGAGCAGGAAAAAAACGAAGAATAAAAACGAATATACTTGAAAAGTTGGAGTTCTCTTTTGCATAGAAAAATATTTAGAGGTCGGTACAATACGTTGTTTGAAATAAGTTTGAGTAGTATATATATAGTAAGAGAATAAATGGTATACTGGATTATCGAAAATTCATTATACGAAGGAAGTAAGATATTTACATGAATATGAAGAATATAGGTTAGAAAATATTAGAAGGTAGTAATTTAAAGATTTCGGCGAAAAGTTTCGAAATTCAAAAAATGCATTTAAGTCAACCAAAAGATAGGAAGTCTAAGCTCATGCTAAATGTTTTCAAAGAATTTAAATTGGGAGATGAATTGAAAAATAATATTGAAAATATTTTTCGACGGATCAGGTTAGTAATTGGGAAGATTCAACGATTGATGATGAACGACATGAAGGAATCACGTGAATCGAAAGCAAGGAAGTGAATCAAATATTCGAAACGTAAATGCGACGGGAAAATAACTTAGTGAATCGGCTACGATGGGATTCTATGGTCATTAGCTCTGTAATGATGAGGAAAATGATATAAATCAATGGTTTTAATTACTGGGCCGACTAAAGATTGGAAGAAATTTAGCACTAAGACTTTCTAATGAACTAGACTGTAATAGAGATATCAGGGAAATGGTCCTTAGAGAATCAAGATTACGTTTTTGCTGAGCCCGAAATTTGATGGACCCAAGCAAACGACTAAAGGAAAGACTCTAGAAATCTAATATGGTCAGAGCTGGGTGAGAGGCTACTAAAGCATCCTAAGATGAGTACAACTAAATTTTAATGAAGGTGCCTGACTATCAAACCTGGACATCTATCTAAGTTTTCATGCTATCTAAGACAAGGAAAACCTTCATATTAGACTCAAATTTTATGACTCGAATGGTTCGAATGTTTCAATGGATATTTTTATTATTATCGTTGTTTCGATATTTCACAAGTGCAATGACCTGCATGGGCCACCAAAAAAACCTGTCACGCCCCGCTTCCCAAGTATGGAAGGCGAGACACGAAGAGGTCTGCTCAGACTTGAAGCTGTGAGGCTACAGTCTGATAAGCATCTGTATGTTCATCCATTCGCAGATTCTTGCATTGCAATGAAACGACAATAATGATAATAATTGAAAGCAGTTAAATGTTAACCAATATTCAACAACGTCCATTTTATTATTCCAAACATCCATAAATAAAGTCATAAAAGAAAGTACAAGAGAGAGTCTAAAAATAAGGCCCAAGCATGGCCGAACTAAAGCATAAATAAGGTACTACGCACCGAACAACCTAACAGCAGCTACTAGAAAAGTAAACAACAACTAAGAAGAAACCTCCAACTGAGACTAGGATATGTCCTGGTATCATCGAACTGGACGTCAGTAAAAGCCTCAAGCATGACGTCAGCAACCTGGTAATCCTCAGCAACTACCTCAGACTCAAAGCTTGACATGTAACACCCAAAGAAAAAAGGGCACATGTCAGCAAAAATCTCCAAAGAGGAAAAGGGAGACTTTTGTGCAAGGAAACGTAAAGTATAGCAGTTATATGATGAATGCAACTTAGCAGTTTAAAATGATGATAACATGGCAAGATATATTAATGAATGTAGCAGTTTAAACATGAACATGATATTTTGCAATGCAAGGCACGTTGTAGCAAGAGCTACTAAACAATATTCACGATTTCACGATTAACTTGTATTCACGATGTGTACAGGGTTTATGCCTTTCAGCTGAAGTTGCTGTACGGGCACACTTCTACGCTGAGTGATCGCTTAACCCTACCCATCCACATGTGTATGCACCGGTGCCCATCTTCTGGATTACGAGCCAGGAAGTATACATTTTATGCTTCTGGAACAGGAGCCATGAATTGTTCTTTATTTGGCATAGGGGTGCGCCTAGCCTCATTCATGATGTAGGAGTCAAAATCCTATTCATCGCAGCTTATTCTTCACATGATATAGGAGTCAGAATCCTACTCGCCGCAGGTTACATTTCAATAGTAGCGTGTGCTACACAATCATGACAAACATTCCAATACATGAAATGACATGCAATATGAGCAGATATTGGATTGCGTACAGTTATATCAAAATATACGTGACATGTGATATGCATGAAATGACATGGCAATGGTGTCAGATCTAACTTCGTTGTCAAGCTAGATCAAGTATGGTGTCGGATCTAGCTTCGTTGTCAAGCTAGATCAAGTATGGTGTCGGATCTAGCTTCGTTGTCAAGCTAGATCTAGTATGGTGTCGGATCTAGCTTTTTGTCAAGCTAGATCTAGTATGGTGTCGGATCTAGCTTCGTTGTCAAGCTAGATATAGTATGGTGTCTAGGCGACTATCATTTCATCGCCTAGCATCTTTTGTACAAATTCACAAAATAGCCTAAACATGGCTTACAACAACAATCTGAGCAAGTTTCACTTGCCTGAATAACGTCCGCAATCTCAGTTCAACAGTCCAGAATCTCCTATGTGCTCAAATCACAATCATCCAACCTACAGTCCCATATTAATTAAGTTCAATTAGTTATTTAACCAACACAAAGAAATTACGATTTTTATCTTGTTTAAACTGGCGAGTGTTTTGGGTTTCCTACGGATCGGGATATACCTGAACCCGACGTGAGAGCTACACTGACGTCGGGTATCGACGTCAGTGATTGAATTCCAGTAGTGAGCGAGGTACGGTAAACTACGACGACAACAAGAGACAGCGGTAGCACGACACGCGAACGACAGCGAGCAAGGGAGTTGCGGCCTGAGGATGCACGATAAGAGCGATCTGCATGTGCAGCTTGCTGAGGGTTGCCGCAACTTGTGGACTTGCGGTCTGAGGTTTTTCCGCAAGGGGGGAGAGAGGGGAAAAGTCTGTCGGAAAAGGGGAAGGAGGGTTTCTCGGCAAGGGGCTGTTTTTGGGGGATGATCGGCAGTATATATGTGGGCCAATGGCAGTTTTTTGGATGGAAGGAGATGGGGTTCGTGCGCGGTTGCGCTGCCAAGAGAAGAGGGCCGGATGTATGGCAGACGGCAAGTGGGAGAGATGGCAGTTTTGGAGAGACCGGAGTGAGGGCTGGTCGGATTCTAGGGGAGAGGGTGCTGCTCGGTTTTGTGGAGGCTGTCATGGTGTTTGCTGGGGGTGTCGTGGAGGAGGCCGGCAATGATGTAGGGTGGTTTATGGGGTGGAGATGGCCGGAAATAGGGAGAGATGGACGGAATAAATGGGGGAGAAGAGGGCAGTCCTAGGGCTTGCGGCAGTTTTTGATGAAGGAGAGTGAAAGTGCAGTAAGAAAGGGGGTGTTCGGTAGTGAGGGGCAGCCGGAGGTGGCCGATGGCGGGCTTGGCTTGAGTATCAAGGATGGGTGCGTGAGTTTTGGTGATGATGGCGGCTGCGTGCGTAGTGTCGAAAACCTCAGGTTATAATTGGATGGGGTGCTTAATAGGGTAGAGAAAGGGTGCACTTAGGATTGATTGGAGAGAGTGTGTGTGTGAGGGGAAGGGTAGAACTAGTGTGGCATATAGCCTAGGAGAGATGTTAACATGTTACACATGATATCCTAGGGTTTGAATTAGTTTTTTAATTAGGGAATTGAATTCTGAATTAGTCTAGGCTAATTAGAGATTGAAAGTGATTAGAGTGATGGGTCAGCCTAACGGTGTCCGAAAAATACAAGAAAAATATCGGGACGACCGTGTCGACGAGAAAATCGAGACCATGATGATCGGTCACGTGTTAGGTCAACAGAAAACAGAACTAAAAATAAAAAGATCAAACGTCGAAGTCTAAAGTTATGACACCCCTTCAAATAAAGCTGTTTTGTGGAAGAATGAGCCATGAAATGACATTCACGAAAAATTCCACAAATAAGTACTCTCTCAGATGGTCACAACGACATATAACTTCGCACGTTCGGGATACAAGAGGAGGCCACAAAAATACGCGTACAAACAAGAAGGTACGCGCACGAAAAACTTACGGTCGAAAAGCGACCGTGACACCTGAAGAGGACAATACAGGAGAAATTTTATTAAATTTCGTATGTAATGAGGAGGTACTGGACAAAAAAGCACTGTCGACGACGATGACTTTGCGTTCGATATTACTGTTCACGTCGCTCAATGCAACGATGATATCGATCCACGATCTCTAGCTGAATGCAAACGCATAGATAATTGGCCAAGGTGGAACGAAGCAATAGGAGTAGAGCTGGACTCACTCTTGAAACGCAAAGTCTTTGGACCAGTAGTCCAGACACCAAGAGGTGTAAAACCTGTGGGATACAAGTGGGTATTCGTAAGGAAAAGAAATGAGAATAATCAGATCATACACTACAAAGCATGGATTGTAGCTCATGGATTTTCCCAACGACTGGGGATAGATTATGAAGATACTTATTCCCTGGTTATGGATGCGATCACATTCCGATTCATAATAAGCTTAACATCAATTGAATGCCTAGAAATGCAGCTTATGGACGTTGTGACTGCATATCTATATGACAATATAGATAAAGATATCTATATGAAACTTCCAGATGGTTTCAAAATACGAACAGAAATAAAAGATAGATCTCGGGATGTCTATTCTGTTAATCTTCAAAGATCATTATATAGTCTTAAGCAATCGGAAAAAATGTGGTATAACAGACTGAGTGAATTCCTTGTTCAACAAGGTTTCACCAATAATAAAGTCTGCCAGTTTATTTTCATTTAAACCACGGGAACAAGTTTCGTATTAATAGCTGTCTATGTAGACGACTAAAACCGCATCGGATCTCCTGCAGAGATTGATGATATAGCTGCAAGCCTCAAACTAACGTTTGAAATGAAAGACCTATGCAAGACTAAATATTGTCTTGGCTTACAGATAGAACACCTTAGCAGATGAATCCTGTTACAACAATCCACATACACAAGGAAATTACTTAAAAATTTCCATATGAATAAGAGACATCCTCCAAATATACCAATGGTCGTTAGATCTTTGGATGTACATAATGACCTTTTCCGACCGCAGGAAGAGGGGGAGGAAACATTAGGTCCTAACGTACCTTATCTTAGTGCCATTGGAGCACTACTATTTCTGGCAAACTGCACGCGTCCCGACATATCGTTCGTAGTCAACCTACTAGCCAGATAGAGTTCAGCGCCCACAAAGCGCCATTGGAACGGAGTAAAGCAGCTTCTGTGCTACCTCCAAGGGTCAGTTAACATGTGATTATACTTCCCGAAAGGTAGATCTTCCACTTTGATTGGTTATGCAGATGCAGGTTACAGGTCTGATCCACACACCGAGAAATCACAGACTGGTTTTGTGTTCACCTTCGGTGGTATGACCATCTCTTAGAAGCATGTGAAGCAGACCACCACAGCAGTCTCATCCAACCACTCAGAGCTCCTGACGATCCATGAAGCTAGCAGAGAATGTGTCTGGGTTCGTTCAGTTATTCATCATATTCTAGTGATGACTGGCCTGAAGACGGACGACCTTGAGCCAACCATATTATTTGAAGATAATGCAGCTTGTATATCTCAACTACAAGCTGGTTACATCAAGTGCGACAAAACGAAGCACATATCTCCCAAGTTCTTCTGGACGCACGAGCTACATGAGCAGAAGCAGATTAAAGTACGGCAGATTCAGTCATGTAATAATTTAGCTGATCTGTTTACTAAGGCATTGCCTAGATGTACGTTTAGAAAGCTTGTAAAAGAAATAGGGATGCGACGGCTGAAAGACCTACAAGCATGAAGCTTGTACGGATCAGGGGGAGTCGCTTGTGTATTGTATTCTTTTTCCTTAAGCTGTTGGTTTTTCCAACTGGGTTTTCCACATCGAAGGTTTTAACGAGGCAAAACACAGTAACTCTAGGTCCAGCAGTATCCACCCCACATTAGTGTATTGGATCCTGAAGAATTCATATGCTAAGAATGGATGGACGGGGGGAGTGTTATGAATGGAGGAGACCTTTGGTCTCTACCCACTACCATCCACCATTATATCCACTACTAAGTGGGTGTCACTTGAGATTCATATGCAATTAACTCCTATATGAATAATATTTATATGGCTATGGTTGAGACCATTAGCCACTTCTTACAATCTCATTTTCCCCCCTATTGTAATAACAATTGGGTAATAAATACTATGTACACCCCTCCTCATTATGGTGTATATAACAGATACCAAAAAAATCGGGCATGCGCTTTTATAATTACTGAATGAACCGAGTGACGGCTCATACTATATGCTGCCGTCACACGAGAGTCGGAGAAAGGGGGATGAGAAATGGACATCGTGTGGGAAACGCCGGCCAATGCACCTCAGGCGCGAGACTACATCGTTCGCAAAGGTAGTCTAAAACCCTAAACCCTAAATTACCCTAATCTCCCCACCCAAATGTTCAATAGAGTTTTTCATGATCTCTTTGTTTGGCGGCAAATTGATATGCAGGGAGGCGATACGTTCGTCCTTACTACTTCGAGTTCATCTCACATGTAAGATTCCGCCATTCGTTTTACAAGCTTCAGCAGAATCTACGGAGGTTTTTGCTTGGATCAATTTGAAGCTCATCTGTTAATTTATTTGATTAATTTTGGCTGTAGGTTAAGAATAGATGGGCCGGGAAAACCATTGTTGATCTCTTTGCGCAAGAATTTAAGGGGCGACCATATGATTACTATGTAATTCTCTGTCTCTTTCTCTCTCTACATCCATATTAATGGATTCAGATTTAAGCCAGTTCTAGGGAGTGACCATGTAAGGTTCTGTGCCAATAACAATACAAAGGAAATTTTAACGGAAAGCCGCCATCTCGAGAACAATTGCCATATGCTCATCTGACTGTAGCTGTTGGTTGACTGTTGAATCGGCGGTCTGTGTTTTCTATTTATAGGCTGTTTCTTTCTTTCCTTTTATTTTAGCAGTATCTGGATTATCGATATGGCTTAAATCTTGGAGTTAAATTTAACTGCAAGAGCAAGTTCGAATTTTTGTATTGAATCAGAATTGGAAATATCAACACGTAACATGCCTTTATGAGGATGACAAATGTTTGTGGTAATATTAACCAAGATCCAAAAGTTGGATGTGAGTATAGACGCAAAATTTTAGTGTTTAATTTTGTTTCTCTTAGCTATTGTGTAATGTAAGCAGCAGATGTTCGAAGTTGCATTCAGCAATCAAGAAACAAATTTATGCTGGCACTATAGTGATTTGCAGCACGAATGTTGATAACTTAATCTTCCATTATATCACTTGTCATGTCTTATTTATAATTCGCCAGGTGGATCACAGTAAATGTTTTAGTTGCATTTGCATTAGTGCCAGTTGTAATTGTTTGTGTTGCATGCCCTGGGTTCCTACTGCTGATTCATCCCTCATTTTAGACAATCTCACTTTCCTCATGGCTTGGCCATGGTGATTGTTCGAATGCGAAGATCTTAACCTGATCCAGCTTGGAACTTGATATGGGTAAATCCCGTCCAAGGTACCGTTAATATTATTTCACGTTTTCAACATCTTTGAGGTCCTTGATTAGTGCAGAATCCGTAAAGTCTCAGTGTGTGCTCATAACTTTGTGCTACCGTTGGCTTCACTTTAAGGATTATGTTCTTTAAAGTGTGTCAGTTGTCTTATTTAATTGAAAATAAAAAATTCAACATGAAAATATCTCAGATTGACTGAGGAAACCTGGTACTTTCTATACTTGCTAAATTAAGGCCTAAATAATTTTGATTGGTTAAATGGAGTTGATGTATGTCGCTCTATGCTTAAAGGCAAGCAAATTCTCATATTTAACTTCCATCATCAATTTAATTTGGTTTCTGCTTTGTATAATCTGAATATCATGCTTAAAATTTCAGGTTGAGGCAGTAAAGTCCGGGAGAATTCAAGTGGACGGACAACTTGTTCATATGTCATATGTTGTTCAATCATCACAGAAGATAAGCCACTTTCTGCACAGGTTTCTTCACACACTATTGTTTCTTGTCTGTAAATAAAATACATGTTTAGCTGCTACTTAAACAGTTTTAACAAGTCCTGTAGCTGAGCAGCTTGTTTTATGTATGTGGATCTTTCCGTGTCATTAGATTAGCAAAATTTGAGCAAAATGGTCTGAAAGATTGCTGATCCAATATATTCTCTTTCATTTATGCACATGCAGACACATATAAATACAGATAGACACATATAATTAATTATAATTATATTATTTCAATTTATTTTTTTCACATGTCAGGCATATGGACAATTGGAACTCGGATGCTGTAGCCTTAATGGACATCACATAACCATCTGAGGGCACTTCAGTGACTTAGGAAGTTGTAACATCTAGATGCTACCTTCCAATTCCCCATCAGCATTTCATATGAACCATGTCATGTCTCAGTCGTGTCAATTAGAGATCTGAACAAGTTTAATCAAACTACAGACTCAATGATTGTGTAGACAATTTTTAGAATAAGGTAAATTCTGCTAACATAACCTTGTGTATTATGTCCAATGGTCACTAAACATTTCTGAAGAAACTACCCCTGGATATGTGGTGTTAGTGATTATATGCCAACTAGTCATAACCCATGCCCGCGGGCACGATTCATTTAAGATTTCCTCCTGCGAAATCTTTGTTTTTCAAAAAATTATTTCCACAGCCAAAATTTAAAAGAACATCAAATTAGTGTAAAAATATTTAGCGGCACGAGCACCTTCAGCATGGGCTTCTTCGGCGCGGAACAACAAATACGTCGTGTGCAAATTCGAAGCGGAACAACAAATTTGGTACGAAACAATAAATTCGACGCGGGCGCCTTTGGTGCGGAACAACGCGCGAGCGCCTTCGGCGCGAAACAACAAATTCGGTGCAGAACAACGCGCGGACGCCTTTGGCACGGGCGCCTTCAGTACGGGCGCCTTCCAATTCTCCATCAACATTTCATATGAACCATGTCATGTCTCAGTTGTGTCAATTAGAGATATGAGCAAGTTTAATCAAACTAGACTCAATGATTGTGTAGACAATTTTTAGAATAAGGTAAATTCCGCTAACACAAACTTGTGTATTATGTCCAATGGTCACTAAACATTCCTGAAGAAACTACCCCTAGATATGTGGTGTTATTGATTATATGACAACTAGTCATAACCCGTGCCCGTGGACACGGTTCATTTAAGATTTCCCTTGTGAAATATTTGTTCCCCAAAAAATTATTTCCACAGCCAAAATTTAAAAGAAAAAATAATTAGCGTTAAAATAATTAGCGGTACGGGCACCTTCGGCATGGGCGTCTTTGGTGCGGAACAAGGCGCCTTTGGCATGGAACCACAAATTCGGCGTGGAACAACAAATTCGGCACAGAACAACGCGTGAAATTCGGCGCGGGCGCATTTGACACAGAACAACAAATTCGGCGCGGAACAATAAACCTCAGGGTATTTTTCAGTGAGGATATTAACTTAAATTTTTGTACGCTAATTTGTTGTTCCACTAAATTTTTTTACGCTGATTTGTTTTTTCGCTAAATTGTTTTACCCAAAATTTTTTACTTTGTTTAATTTAATGGATTATACTTATCCACAATCTTTTCCAAGGCACTTTTAATTTCAAAGTTTATTTTTCCAAGACACTTTCCCTCCCAAAATTTAATCTCCACAATCTTTTCTATGACACTTTTAATTTCAAAGTTTTGGTTCCCAAGACACCCCCAAATTTAAGTTTTCCCACTAAAATTTTCACAAAATCCAATCTCAACCATTGATTCACCAAGATTAAATCTCTGCCACTCTTTATATTGTCATAATCAGCCCTAGAATTCAAAAAAAGGTTGTCAAATGTATAATAGATATATCATGGGTAGTGTCTGTTGCTTTTTAGGGGTAGTCTCTTCTAATATTCTAGTTCATAAATGTTTAGTAATAAACTAGCCAAACTCGATGGTGTTATTGGAATATACCCTTTATAATATGTACATACATATGCTCATAGTTGTTGCTTACACACTTGTAACGTATACCCTTTATAATATCATACACTTCTGGACGCACATGTACACCTGTGTGTCCCCTGATCACGTAATATTTCATGTCAATTGTAGTATGCCTGCTTCCGTTCATGACATTTTTATTTAACTCAAACTAGAAAACATCATATACTTGATATGGAATGATGTGCACATGACGAGTCATTAGATTTGAATATGAAACATCAACACCTTATTGTATGGATGTCCAACATAAGGCTTGAAGCTATAAACTATTGATGCCGCTATTTTGGTTTTGCTTTTGTATCCGATACATAATCGACACTGATGAAAAAGGTAACTACCAATACTTCCACCGACACCTGGCCCGTACTCTCGGGACCCGGCATGTCCTTGCCGTGAGATCTCGGGGCATTTTTTATTTTTCTCTAGGTAAGTAGAGTTGGAACCTATGTTTTTTGTTGATGAAGGCGTTGAACATGATGATGTAGGAGATGAACTGAACGAGTTAGGGAACCTTAAGTGAAATTAAGGATTGTGATTTATTTTATTTCTTTTCATGTAAAGAGATGTAATACTGTTGGATTGTAGTTATGTGTTAACTTAAAAAGATGTGCCACTTACCATTTTTATGTTATATTTTCAGGCTACAATTTGTGTGCAGTCATATGTAATATTTTAGATGGTCATAACTTATACCTATGCTGAAGTACTATTGTTTGATATTTGATTAGGTATTGTGATATGTGGTTACGGATGAATTGTAGACACCATAATGTTTATTTAATTTAACGTTCTTTATCTAACTATGGTAACTTTTCAATAAATAAATAGATAAATATTGCGGTATCCAATCCGTATCAGTGTCTTTTCTTTTGAAGTTTGCCATATCAATGTGTCCATATCGGATTGTACATTTGCCACTTGTCCTTCCATGTCAATGCTTCACATGCTAGAAGTCAATCAACAAATGGACACATATGGTTGAAATAGAGAATAGGATATTGGCATGGAAAATAGGCCTTACACCACAAACTGGGTTACTAGCGTTGTTTATATAGCTGAAAATATAACTCTAATTCTAAAATTAAAAACTACATTTCACTGAAAATTATTTTTTCGTATTTCTAAATGAGCTCATAAATTAATGGCTATAAATAACCCGTGCACACAGTGCACAACAAAAAAACCTCACGAACAGGATGCGGTGCACGCGCGTAACCGAAAAGGAGCGAGAAGTGTGGGTGGGTGTGTCGGTATCGTTGGGAGGTAAATGGTGCAAAAAGCAAGCACACAAATAAGTGGCTTGGGGGGGGGGTGTTTTTTGGGTTTTTTTGGGGGAATGACAACCCTGTAAATAAGTGATTGGGGTTTTTTAGGGGGCTGCTGACTGGGCTGGGTTAGTCCCAGTCAGCTTGTGACTGGACGTGTGACTAGGACAAACCCAGTCAGTAGCCCTCAAATGTATGATAGATGTTCAACTTGTTACAAAACGAAGATATTTTTTGTGTGACAATGATTTGGTGAACACATACACTTATCTAATTACTAGAACTGACATAAGGAGTTACAATTTTCGGTGTAACCATGTTTCATAGAAAGTGACAGTGTACTTTAATGTCTGGAGCTTTCTTGAAAAACTGGACCATTGGCGTTGTGTATAGCAAGTTGATTATCATGATACGTGTTCCTCAGAGCGAAACTAGACATACCCATGTCTTTTAGTAGAGACTGTGCCTTCATTGTCTCATATACTGTATGCACTATAGCTTCATGCTCTGGTTCATTGCTTACAACCACAGTTCTCTTTTTACGTCTCCATGTTACCAAATTATTTCCTACAAAATGACAATAATAACTTATTGATATTTAATGGAGAGGATGACCCGCCTAATCAGCATCGGAATACCCAACATCTAAATGAGAAGATCAAAATTAAAATCCGTTAAGCAGAGGTCCTTTAATGTGTTGTAACATATGATAAGCAACATTGCAACGTAGCGGATGATGTATCTGTGGGACCCTGTAGACGACAGACCCCAGTAGAAGGGGGTTGAATAGTGTTGTGAATAAAGTAATAAAAATTCTTCGAATAATATAAACCATTGTATTACGTTGCCAGTCTCAAATGAGAGTTACCACAATTTATACTTAATCAACACAATTGTAAGCTTGTATGAAATGCAAAGAGATGATAACATCGGAATTAAAGAATACACGCAATAATGAAAGTGAGAGAGAAAATAGAGGCACATCGCAAACACCACGATTTTTACCCTGGTTCGGCCCAACCTTGGCCTACGTCCAACAACCAATCCACTAGCTCTCGACCGAGAGCAAACTTGACTCAACACAATAAAGAGGACTTCATAGAAACATGTATTTTGTAGAGAAACATGATTCTGATGGAAACATGATTCTGAGAGCATCATGTATTCTGAGAGAAACATGTATTCATGCAACATGTATTTTGTTAACATCCAGTGCTTCAGCTAACATGTATTCATGATGCAACATGTATCTGTGTAGGCAACATATTATGGGAAATGTCATTTAGAATGTGGACATGTTGGGCTTGGTATGCACAGTACAAGATACATGATTTTGAGGAATGTGTATATACAACAGAGTACAACATATTAAGACAACTTATATAACCATGCAAAATGTGTATACATGATTCTGAGAACAACATGCTTAATGAACAAAATACTATGGAGCAACAGCTTAGTGAACAAAATACTGGTAGCACAATATACACATTACATTGCAGCACATCTCTAAAACGCAATGTCAGACCCTTCATTGTTCATACACCACATTGTACCCATAAACCACCACAATGTAACTATATTACATCTCAGTAACACCATGACATAAACACCATGACATAAACTCCATGTCAGACCCTCCATTGGGCATACACCACATTGTACACATAAACTACCACATTATACCTATATTACATCCCAGTAACACCATGTCAACAACTCCATTGTTCGATACATTTTCATACACTAAAAACTTCATTGTTCAACACATTTTCATACACTAAAAACTCTATTGTTCAACACATTTTTCCACCATGTCATAAACTCAATTGGTCAACACATGTAAAGAAAATCACTGCGGTCTGTGTTGAGTTTATGACATGGTGGAAAAATGTGTTGAACAAGCTTCTGGAGGCTGCACTGCGGTCTCCAATTTCTTCACGCCCTATTGGATAATCTGCTTTTGACTTCTTCCTACCTCCTCTATGGTTCTGGCCTTAATGTGGTGGAATTGTCTGTAATGAAATAAACAATCATATAGCAAAATAAATATTGCAGTCAAATATGCATAAAGTAAACAAATTGGAGGGGATAAAATTAAATTTACAACATGAGGAACTTGCTGCTGTGGCACACTACTGCCATCCCCAACTGCCACATTGCTAGGAACATTTTTTCTTCCACATCTGTGCCTCTGGCCTTGCTGCTGTGGTACACTACTGTCAACCCCAACTGCCACTTTGCTAGGAACATTTTTACTTCCACCTCTGTGTCACTGGCCTTGCTGCTGTGGAAGGAGAACTTGCTGCTGTGGCACACTACTGCCATCCCCAACTGAAATATTTCTAGGAGCATTTTTTCTTGCACCTCTGTGCCTCTGGCCTTGCGGCTGTGGAGGAACCTGATGGCCTTGCTGTTGTGGAGAAACCTGATGGCCATATATATACAGACATATATCAATATGGGCACTGTATGAGTTTCCTATGGGCACTATATGAGGAAACTGACATTTAAATATGACTCAAGTAAAAAATCTAACTCACAACTGGAGGAACCTGATGGACAATTGGGCTTGGTCTTCTACCCATGACATCGATCCCAGCACCCATCAACAATGACACAAAATCTGGCTGACTCTCTTTGCTAAGCTCCTTAGTTTGAGCTGATGGCCTGCCTCTAGGAAGTCCAGTTGCTGTAGAGGGCTTTGATACCACTACATTCTTATAGCTCCTCTTGTTGTGACCTACTTCTTGGCACTTTTGACATGTTTGGGTCTGGTCCTTTCTAGAAAGTTGGCTTGAGCTAGACCCAGTTTCAAACTGTCTTCTTTTCCTCTTCTTGGCAGGCCTACCAGGCTGCTTAGTAAAAGCTGGGGGCCCTAACTCTGAATAATTTGTCTTAGACCAAAATCTTGAATTTGGAATGGGTGAGATCATGCCTGTGTATGCTTGCAAATATGTAGTCATTGTGTAATATCTATGCACATAATTTTCAGGTTGTTTATTTTCAGCCATCAAAGCTGCACATGCATGAATGCAAGGGATTCCTGTCCTATCCCAATATCTGCAATCACAAGTCTTAGTCATAACATTCAAAGTGTATACACCATTATCAGATCTTACTTCATATTGCCCCTCTCCAGCATACATCACATGCACAGTAGTACTTTTCCTTTTGAACTTCAAAATTTTCTCAAGAATCCTAGGGCATGTCTCTGTACTCCACTTGACAGCACTTGTTTTCTTCTTTTGAAACCTTATCATCAACTGCCTCCTAATCATTTCTAAGCATGTTATGATAGGTTTATTCCTAGACTCCAAAATAAACTTGTAAAAAGATTCAGAAATATTGTTGACTAGTAAATCACAACAACTATTATCTGTGAGTAGCATCCACACCATACCTCCATCCTCACCCCACATAGCCACTTCACAGCTGTAGGACATGTCTTATAAAATTCCTCAATGGCAGCTACACAGTCTTCTTCCACATAAGATGTTGCAATCTTTCATAACATCTTCCTATATGACATTGGCCTGAAATCCTTTCTGAAATATCATACATATGCCTTACACAAAATCTATGGTGTGTTGTAGGCAATATATCTTTAAATGTCTCCAACAGTCCCTAAAAATCCACACTTAGAATATAGTTACAAAAAACTTGATTGAATTCTATTACTGCAATATGCATAGTTATATGGGTATAGTAATTGTACCTTCTGTCTATCTGAAATGAATGTGAACTGGTGATCATTGTTCACATCAAGAGCATCGAGCAAGTCAAAAACCTAGTCCATGTGTCTTTAGATTCATTTGTGACAATCGCTATAGCAAGTGGAAACATTTCATTGTTCCCATCACGACTGGTTGCACTCAACAAAACTCCTCCAATTTCTGTCTTCAAAAAAGTTCCATCCTGGCCAATGAAAGGCCTACATCCCTCTTTGAAACCCTTGAACTGACATGGGTATGTGATAAAAATGCCATCAAAAATTGGTTCATCCTTATTCTCACTTGGCCGTGACCTAATCTTGCAACAAGTCCTAGGGTTTCTCTGCAAAAGTGCATGGGAGTAGTTCCAAAGTTGTTTGAATTGTATCTTGTATGATCCTTCTATATATGCATTTGCAAATCTCCTTGCCATGTATAACTTGTTATCTTGCTTAATATCAATGCCAAAGTCTCTACTCGGAAACTTTCTCAACACATGAATGGGCAGCTGGGGTTGGTCTCTGAAGTGCTCTATATACTTATTGACAATCCATGTGGAGGTCACTTGAGAATTGCTCCTAACAACATGGCACTCTACATGTTTTGTAAGTTTCTTCACTACAAAATGCACTACAAAATGCTCTCTGTTGCTATCCCCTGATCCCGAGCAAACCCAACCACACTTGTTAATGCATTCTACACTTATTCTCCAGCCCTCATTCTTCTTGAATGTGAAGTCATAGCCATTTCTAATGGCATGCTCCCTCAACAACTCCCTAAATTCATTAGGTGTGTCAAACTTCATGCCCAATTCCAATTTATGGTTATCCATATCCACCTTCTGAACAAAATGCCCCCCCTCTGTTGTGCATCTCATCATCACTCCCTTGCGTGCTCCTAATCACATCAGAGTCATCTGAATCTGTTGCCCATTCATTATAAGGTTCACATTCATGGCTTCTAAATACATGCATTCCATCAGTCTTCCTATGTCTGGGATGCACAGTATTTTCAGCCTCCAGACAATATTTCCTCCTCCAATCCTACATCATCTTCATTGCTTCCACCTTCATCATCTGCATCATTCTCATGTGTAGGTTCATATTCAGAATCTGTCTCTGACTCATTGTTGTGTTCTTCATATATTCCATCCATTGGTGGCACAACTGCATGTTCAATTGCCCACTCAATAACTTCTGTCTGGGATGGCTCAGCCCTTGCATCCTGAATCTCTGCTTGTGATGGCTCATGCAATGTACCCTCAGTCATACAATGTGATGTCTCCTCTGTTGCATTAGCCCTTGACTCATCATTATCTGCTTGTGATGGCTCCAGCATTGTACCCTTCCTGCAACATTATGCTGCCTCTTCTGTTGGCTCATCCAGTGCTCCAGCTAACTGCTCTTGTTCTGTATGTACTGTTGCCTCATCCATTGCCTCATCTAACTGCTCTTGCTTTGTATGTATTGTTGCCTTATCCAGTCCCTCATCTAACTACTCTTGTCCTGTATGTACCTCATCTAGTGCATCCTCAAAATCATTTTGAAGTGAGGATGGAAAGCTAATGTTAACTTCAATTTCCTCACACATTTTAGCATCATGTGTCTGTAGTTTGCATCATAATTGGCCCAGTTTCAGCCTCCTTTCCCTTACCAGTTTCCTTTGTGCTTCTCTCCTCATTTGGTACTGAAGATGGAAAGACGATATCACGTTCAAAATATTTTCGTGCTTCCCTCCTCCTTTCCCTTCCCTTCTCATTCCCACCATCTGTGTCCTCCCCATCTAAATCACTCAAGTCTACGATGCCATATTTTGTAGGGTAACTGTCTTCTATTTGATGCCATTCAAGTTCAAGTGCAACATACAAGTCAACTGTCCTACTCCCCTTCAAGTTCAAAATTGCTGATGCCTTCTCATCATCATCTATTCTCATGCACCAACTAAAATCATTTCTCCATGGCTTGTAGTATATGAAGCACCTTCCATTATGACCTAACTCCTTTATCAGCATTTTTAAACTGTCCACTGACAACAATCCAACAATACAGTCTGTGTAAAATACCTCCTGCCCACCTTCATAACCCCCTTGATAACCATGTCTCACACTCCACCATGATGTATCTTCAAATTAACTTTGTGGCTCTGTGAAAAATATTTAACATGGTGCATAATTGGCATAATTTAGCATCATAAATTATTATGCACATATAGGAAATTATTGTGCACATATAGCATGGCTTCTGTTGCATGTTGCCTAATTAGCATGTTAACCATTGTGCACATATACCATGGTGCATGTTGCATGTTGCATGTTCCATAATTAGCATAATTAAAATATCTAATTATTGAAAACTATTACTACTTGTCTCACTTACCATACGAAGCTAACTATTTTGATGCTTGGCAAATTCTACTACTTAGCTAACTACTAACATCATATGTGCTTTAATTAACTTGTTTAACATGCATAACTAACATAAAAATTTACAATTTACTCAATTTCATCTAGCTCCGACCACAAAAAATCATGATCTACCAAGCCTTTGTAATTTTAACATAATCCAATCATATAAATCATTTCACTTTTTATATTTACACATATTTGCGAAAAAATGAAAATTTACTCACCATTGTGACCTTTATCGCAATCTGATTCACCTCTATTCAAGCTTCTTCTAGCCCCGACCTCCAGCACCCCCTCTTTCTGCCCGCTGTCGTCTGATGACCTTCGATCTCCGTGTGCTTCAGCGATTTCTCTTCAATTTCTGAGCTTTCACCCCCCGATTTGCCCAATTTTCACCCTAGCTTTTACCGCGGTTCCCTGTTTGCACGGTGAAAAATGAAAGTTAATTTATTTGCCCCTTTTGTTTAAGTCAGGGTCATAAAGGTCAGAAGTTTTGAGAAACTTCAATCGTTAGCCAAATTAAGTTTTGGGTATCAAAGTTTACCAAAATGAACTTTAGGGTATATAAGTCAAAATGGCCCAAATGTTAGGGCATTTTAATGTCATTCACCCATTAAAGAATACAAGCAATAATGAAAATGAGAGAGATCAAATAGAAGCACATCACAAGCACCACGATCTTTACCCTGTTTTGGCCCAACCTTGGCCTACGATCAGCAACCAATCCACTAGCTCTTAACCGAGAGCAAACTTGCCTCAACAAAACGAAGAGGACTTCATACAAACATCTAGCTCCACTTGCTAGGAATTTCCAATACCTAGTTACAACTTACAACCCAACTAGTAATTTCCAATACAACACAACACAACACCTTCTCTTCACGGGGAAGTTATATCTTTCAAGTCTTCTTCAAAGACTTTACAAAATATGTGAAAAAATGGAAGTACACGATTCATATAGCATATATATATATATATATATATATATATATATATATATATATATATATATATATATATATATATATATATATATATATATATATATATAGGTTGACTAGGATCCATTCGGATGGATCAAATATGGAAATGTTGGATGACATCCAACGGTCGGATTTTCTATTTACATTGTTTAGATTTAAATTCCACTTGGATGGATCCGCATGTTTGATCCATCCGAATGGATCCTAGTCAACCTATATATATATAAGTGAATATTGTGGCTAAAAGAAATCAAAATCCTTTTCATCAAATTAAAAGATATAAGTAAGCACAAAAGTGATCAAAAAGAATTACTTGAAATTGATTCTCTAAATATGTGCACTTGGGCTTTAGAGATCAATATTTAAGATTTGATCTTTGAAAAATATAAGTTACGATCACAAATATAAAAAATGAGAACTTGAAGTTTAAATCTCAAAATAAAAGCTATAAGCTTTAGAGATCAAATCAAGTTTGAGTAAGGCCAAGAAGATAATAAAAATCAGCAGAGAATATTTAGCACAAGAAAAATTAAAACAAGGCCAAGAAGATTTTTGAAGAACTAGTGAGCTTTGAGAGCTTTTGAGCAAATAAAATGATTTTTAATAATATCAATTGATGTATAAAACCTCTTAGCTATAGGGTATTTATAGAGGTAGGGAATAACACAAAATCAGCTCAAAAATCTCCTCAGACGGCTAGTTAACGGCTATGAAAATTTGAAATCCAGTTTTCATAAAAGCTGAAAGTTGACTATTTGACCCAGAAAGTCGGCTATTTCACAAAATAGTCTGCTATTTCAAGTGATAGTCGGTTATGTCAAAAACCCGAGAGTTTTGGGTAAATTTCTCCTGAAAGTAGTTGCTATCTGTTTCAGATAGTCTGTTATTTTTGGATACATGAGTTTTTCTACTAGAAAATACTTTGAAAATATTTTATAAAAATTATATTACAATATTATCTAGTTAAATACATTTAAAAACTATTTTAAAAGAATGTGTGTGTGTGAAATAAATATATATGGGCTTTGACATTCTAGACTTATAACTTCTTTGACATTCTAGACTTATAACTTACACATACACACAACTCTGGCTCTTGATCTTCGTTCTTTGACTTGAGCCATCTAGTCTTGACGTTGAGTCCTTGGTTGTGCTATAATTTGCTCCATTCCTTGGCTATAAGATAGACTTCCTGAACATGACGTCTAAGTCCTTCATATTAGCTTTTCATTTCATTCGATCTTCGTGGCTATAAAATAATCCTATTAATATATTAGTATCCATATCACTTGTGTACATCATCAAAATCTACTGGGATGTGTTTCGATATCCTAACAGTATCTACTTAAACCAGCTGAACATTATAACTGCAAAAGGTGATGTTTAGACGATCAATTGTTAAATAAATCAGCCTTCTAATAATAACTCATAGATTTTGACCTTGATCATCGAAAGGAGATACTAGGTTTTGATTAAAACGAATATTAGGATCCATTAGAGTATCTATAGGCTTATCACTAAGCATACCTATTTCCTCAAATAAATCAATAAGATATTGCTGCTTAAACAATGAAAGACCATTTAGAAATAGAGCAACCTATATATATAGAAAATACCATAATCCAAGATCCTTCATATGAAAATGACAGCTCAAATGCATCTTTAAGTCATGAATATCTTGATGATGATTAATAGTTCCATTATCATCAATGTAGACAACACGAATGATGGCGACATCAAAAGTATGTTTGAATAAAAATAGAATGGCTGGAATAACTCAGATGAAGTCCATACCGTGCATCAATGATAATGAACTTATCAAACCTAGCACGGATAATGAACTTATCAAACCTAGCACGGAGTGACGCGGAGAGACTGCCATGTTAAAATAATGTTAAACGAGGCTTTGTTGCCATGTTACATAAGCTATTCAAGCTTTAGCCTATACAAGGTTGCGTCACTAACCCAAAAGCATAAGCTATTCAAGCTTAGCCTATACAAGGTTGCGTCACTAACCTAAAAGCATAAGCTTGGTGTAGGCGTAACTTTCAATATATATCCTTCATCTTTTCTTGTATTTTTGGTGTGAAAACATTCTTATAATTTATGATCTTTTAGCATTCCCCCTCAAACTCATAGCTGTTCACATTGAGTTTGTACATTAAGAACAGGAAAAATTCCTTATGACAATTGGATCCTCCGTTGAAATTACTGGTTTCTCGTCTGGAATCTAATTTCTTTAACATAATTGGAACTCTCTTGGAACTCTTAGAATTATTGCAGCAGGTACCGTGACTCTTGTAACATGCTACAATAATTAACCTCTTTTAAGGAAGAAATTAAAGGATAATTTCGATACCATGTTAAAACTAATTTGAGGGTCCTACAATGAGTCAAACTAGTAATGATATAATTTACATTAAGACACTCTAACGTAAAAATTTAAGTTATTAGATAGATGCCCAACTTTTAATATATGCATATTACTATTCTTGCCTCTCCGATGTAAGACTACTAGTCATAACCTGTGACCATATGTCACTGAGCATTCGATAAAATTTACATTCGATAAAATTTCCCTGGAAAATTTCAACCATTCGAAATCTCTCCCAAAAAATTGTAGCCTCTTCAACATTTCTCCAAAGAAATTGATAACCACTTTCAAAATATTCCATCCAACAAATTTTTTAACAACTATAACTTTCCAAAATTTTTAGCTCCCTTAAAGTTTAGTTCACTCAACATTTAGTTTTTCCAAGTTTTAAATTAAAATTTAGTTCTTCAAGTGAATTTAGTTTCTCAAAAATTTTAGTTTCACCAAAATTAAGTTTGTTCAGATTTAGTTTTCTACTAAAATTTAAAATTTCCTTTAAAATTTAGTTCTCTCCAAATTTTGTTCACTCCAGATTTAGTTTCTCTCAAAATTTTAGGGGTTCTCCCTTAAATTTTCACAAACTCTCATCTTAACCATTAATCCCTCAAGATTAAATCCCAGCCAAGATTAAATCCCAGCATTCTTTTTACCCACACGTTTGTCCTGGTCAAAGCCTCATTCAAAAACATCCATCAATTATATACTAGATTTAACATCCCCTCAAACTCATGATGAGTTCACATTGAGTTTGTAAGAACTATGAACTACGACCTTATGACAACTGGACTTTTTCCCTTGAATTCTCCCTTGGAATCTAATCAACACTCACTTGGAACCTACCATTATTGGATCCTTGATACGATCCACATATGAATTTGGATCAAATATGATTTTTAGTGGATTTTAGGGATGAAAGACGAGATTTTGTGGAAAGATGGAGTTTTTGATGGAAATGAGCGATTTTTAGGGTTAAAGAGAGATTTTAGAGAAAAGATGGAATTTTTATTAATAATAGGCTGAAAATAAAGTGATACAAAAGATAGTTGAGTTCTTTCGAGGGGAACTAGTTCTCCTAACTTTGGATTCGAAATCAAAGCCTAAATATCCTAAGACTTGCTTTTACTTTGAAGGAAAGCCTAAACTTTTAATATGGTTTCTTTCATAATATTCAATCTGAATTCCGGAACCATAGCAGTTGCCAACAAATACTAATATGAAAATAACCAAAATTACAGAAACCCTCTAAACTCTGAAAATTAAAGCAAGACATTGAAAACTGAAAATTTACAGAAATGCCCCCGAAACTCCTTAACTTCCAGATTTGCCCTTTTGTGCGGTCCTATCATTACTCTGTCCCTGAAGAACCACCTTATCTTGAAGGTGATCCATGTAGTCCGTAGGCATGCCACTCTAAGTGAAGGTGCTCTTCTCCGGCTATCTCATCTCCCTCTTCTCATCTTCGACTGCTATCAACAGCTGTAGTGTGCGATCACGACAATGGTGTCCTGGGATAAACTTTTCATCGTAACTGAGATATAATCCTTTGGACCGCTGTCCCTCATCTCAACATCTCTCATGCGTTGAAACTGTCATTCTGGCCGTGATTCACTGTTCTTCTCTTTGTTGAGATGGCGCCTGGTGGTGCCTTATGCTCTTCCTGCCTGCTCCTGGCTGCGAAGGATGGATCCATTCCAGGCACCCTTGGCCCGTCACTCCTCTGCAAGCCTATCTTCCACCATCCGAGCCAAACGCATTTTGTCCAACAACCCTTTTGGTCTCTGTATGCGTAATTCTGTCCCTATGCTTGGTTAGAGGCCCTTCATGTAACATCCCTCCTAAGACACCACTGACACCCCCCACATGCGACTTGCCAGTATCTCAAACCTCTTGATATATTTCCTGATAGTCCCCTCTTGTCTCAGTGTGTAGAGCTGCTTATGCAGGTCCCACTAGGTTTCACGAAACCTGTCTAACAGGTAATCTTTGAATTCCTTTCATGAACGAACAAGACACTGCTACTTTCTCCATTGGTACTAATATTGGGCTTTACCCTCTAACCATATTCCCAGTTTCTTCGCTTCAGGAAGGCGCGCCCATCTGCCCCTTAGATCCATCCATCCTGGTTTTCTCCTTTAAATATTGGCATTTTTAACTTCTTGACACTGCTGTCGATATTGAAATCCCCAGGTGCTACTCTGCCTCCTGACCGTCCATAGTAATAGGATGAAAATTGTTGCGATGTACCTCCCTATGTTGCCCATAACCCCTCCTCAAGTCGTCGCCTTTGCCTCCATCGCCACCCCGGTTATCCTCATTCCAAGCGTAGTTGTCCACCATCTCTTCAAAGCCAGTGTCATCGTCATAATCTTCCTGAAACTTTTCGTATGCCGGTAGCACTCTACATCGCCACATCTCTACCATGTACCGAGGCCCATGAAGTCAATGGAGCTCTTCCATGTCATCATCAGGTCCCTGAAACATTCCGCCATTATCGTCGAAGTCTTGATGGGCCCTCCGGACATCGCGGGGCCTCGGGGAATACTCATGGACCGCGGGGGCCTGGCGGCCCTGCAGCGGGGCCTCTGATGAACGCGGCTAGGGTTTTCCCTCCTTGGGATCTTCTTCTGCTTCCTTAAAGAAGTCGTCGACATTGGAAATCAATCCTACCTCGTATTCTTTAACTTTGTCCTTGCACTTCTTCAAAGTTGCTGCCTTTTGCCTTAGATCTGGATTGTCAACCAGATCTGACTTCTTTCCTTTGATAACACAGCTAGTTGTTGGTTCGTTTGTTGGATTTGATGCGAAAGTTGTTGAGTTGTTTGATTGAGCTGTTGGATCAATTGCGTGAGGGTCTCCAAGATCTGATTCGTTCTTGCTTCCGATACCTTCAAGTCAAATCTCATCTCATCTGTCGATTTTCTCCAATCCGTCGCATCGCTCTTGAGTTTCTCCTTTAATGCCTCTAACTTCTCATTCGATCTCGTTCTCCACACGAGGATTGTAGCACTCTGATACCAATTTGATGCGATTCGGATTTGAATTTTAGATAAAAATATGATTTTAGTGGATTTTGAGGTGAAAGATGAGATTTTTAATGGAAATGTGGGATTTTTGGCGGAAAGGAGGGATTTAGGGTTAACGAGAGGGATTTTGGGGAAACAATGGAATTTTTATTAATAATAGGTTGCAAATAAAGAGATACAAAAGATAGTTGAGTTCTTTCAAGGGGAACTCGCTCTTCTAGCTTTGGATTTGAAATCAAAGCCTAAATCTTTCAAGACTAGCTTTTACTTTGAAGGAAAAGCCTAAATCTCCAATATCTATGGCTTCTTCCACAATATTCAACTTGAAATCCCTAACCATAGCCGTCGCCTACAAATACTATTCTAAAAATAACCAAAATTACAGAAACATCCTAAACTCTGAAAACTACAAAAAAGACCACAGAAAACTGAAAATTTACAAAAACTCCCCCGAAACTCCCAAATTTTCCGATAAGCCCTTTTGTGCGGTCCAATCAATCCTCTATTGGAATTCAATTAATCCGCTTTGGAATTACTGTAGCGGTACTAAAGTGACTTTTGTAATGTGCTACAATAACCTGCCTATTTTTTTGGGAGGAAATCAAAGTGTGGCTCTGATACCACTCTCGTTTGGGATCCCACGATGAGTCAAATAGGATATAATTTAAGCTAGGATACTCTAAATTTAAAGCTATTGGGTAAATGGGTAACTTCCAATATCCTTCAATTTTCCTTGTATTTCTAATGTGGGACCATTCTTATAACACATGATATCATAAAATTAAAGACAAAGGCACAAGACAGGATCCTTGTCACAGTACTCACTGTTGATAAACACTCAGAACTCAGGAGGGTTAGAATATAGATACTTGTTTGTACATGTATTCACATGTGCCACTTTATGGCCAACATTCAAAAACTTTAAAATAAGTTTGAACAATCTCTCAAATTCTAAAAGCCCTTTGAACCTCCTTCTCATTGTTTTTCTGATTCCTTAAGAGCTGAAGGTACTTAAAATGAATTTTGAATGTTAACTAACCAAATTATTCATGAATGGATCTTCATAATTTTACACTTGCATGCAGAAAAATGTGCATGGAGAGCACACCTTGATTTCATGTGATCTATAGTATATATCTATCCATTTTAGTCCCCACAGCTATGTTTTCTTAGTTCGATTGATCTTGGGGCTCTGTGTTTTTTGGTACTGTTAGTGACAAGCAATATGGATAGAAAATACTGATGTGTGTAATAAATAGTTGTGAATGGACGGGCTTTTTATATACAGTGCACATAGATATACTGTGATGTTCAATTGTGAAAGAAGTTTTCATATTTCTCTCAGCATGAAGTAGCAATTACAAAGCCGTTGTCCTTCAAAACCATTCATAAAAAATTCTACTTTTTAGATTTAAACTGCATCAAGCCATTCAAATAAAGTCCAAACACTAGTTTATTACAAAATATTTATAGCCGGCTAATATTATGCCAAAGACATCTTAAATATTTAAACATCAAAACTCATACCAAGTAGATGACACCATGTAACTAAGAAGACAAATATCATAAGTTACATATAGCTTATAAAGCAGGTAAGGCCACACACACGCGTGCCACACTACGTGTGGTGTGGGGGAAGGAGGGAGGGGAGGGAGGAAATGTTACTATTGATAGGATCCAAAACCGTAGATTGTATTACCCAAAATTTAAAAACTGTCAACCTAAATCGGAAATCTGTTATGTTCAGTGTGATATGCGTATTGTTATACAACATAGTTAAATTGCTTATAATGAAATTCAAATGATTATGATGTTTTTACAGTACAAAGCAGTGACAAAATCAACATTTTAAATTGTCATGAAATTGATTAATTTGTTGCCATTTGATCATGTGTAGAACATTCATAATCATTTGATTTCTTATTTATGAGTAGTTTAAATGTGTTATACCACATCATATAAAACTGATTTTCAGTGTGATGTGATTTTTAAAATTGAGGGTGATAAAGATTTGCATCTTGGATCCTATCAATAATAGCGTAGACTCTCTTTCTATCTGTAAATACACACATACATATACACATCTATATATATTAAAACACAACTGTTTTTGAATTCTAGGGCTGACTATGACAAGCTGACTAGGATAAACAGGTTGATAGAAAGACGGCTTAGATTTAATCTTGAGGATTGAATGGTTGAGATGAGATTTTGCAGAAAGTTTTGGAGGGAAAAACATTTCTTGGGAAAAGAAAGTTTCTGGGAAAATGAAACTTTATGGGGAATAAATGTTTATGGGGAATAGGAGAGTGCATGCAATTAATGCATTTGGAATTTTTTTAAACTTGCACTTAATGCTGCAGATCGAATGATCTCTCCCTCAATATGGGGCCCACCGTCTCTTCGACGCATGGGGCAACAAGATGAGAATAATTTCCCACGTCGAAGGCGTCCGCTAAATTTTTTTACTCGAATTTGTTGTTCCGCTCCGAAGGCGCCCTCGTCGAATTTGTTCCACGCTGAATTTGTTCCGCGCTGAATTTATTGTTCTGCGCCGAAGGCGCCTGCACCAAATTTGTTGTTCCGTGCCGAAGGCGCCCGTGCCGCTAATTATTTTACGCTAATTTGTTGCTATACGCAATTTTGGCTGTAAAAAATAATTTTTTGGGGAATAAAGATTTTGCGGGGGAAAATCTTAAATGAACTGTGCTCGAGGGCACATGTAATGACTAGTACATCTATATACAGTCTCACACGTATCTATATGTATGTGTGTTACATGCACATATATGTATTTTAATGTATGTAAGTATTTGTGTGTATATATACATATACTAATCATAACCCATGCCAATAGGATACGTGGCATCAACACCTTTTCGTCCAAATATTTCAAACCACTCCATTCAAAATCTTCTCCTCAAATTTTAACTCCATTTAAAATCTTCATCCCCGAAAAATTTAAAACCAAATGTTCAAAATCGTTCCACATCAAAAATTTGCAGTTATATTCAAAATTTTCCCCACGAAAATTTCAACCACATTGAAAATCTTTCCTCCTAAAATTTCAACCACATCCAATTATCTCTTATGATTTCCACCCAAAAATGACGTGACCCCAAGGTTTTCCTTCAAAAAATTTCATCACATTTCGTTCAGTATTGATAATTTCACATTAAATTTCAGCCATCTTTCTATCACTTCTTTATCCTAATCAACATACATATACAAAATTTACACTATTGTATAGGAAGATCTTTCTTTTAAAAAATTTGCGTATTCAAAGTTTTAACACTTAAATTTTAATCACATTCAAAATCTTCACCTTCAAAAATCTCAACCACACCAATTATCCATTAGGATCCTCCAAAATGACATGGTCCCTTTAGGGGGTTTCCCCCCAAAAATTTCATCACCTTAATGGGTCCAGATTAAATTCCTGCTATTCTTCTATTAACCCTTTTGTTTTAATTCACATCTTCATTTAAAACCTGACCCGACTTTATAAAATAGATGTAAGTATGTGTGTGTGTATGTCTGTGCGTGTGTGTGTAAGATTAGTGAGCTTCATATGACATATACGAGATATTTCTTATAAACACCAACGTGACATAATCTCTTCTACATGGTGCACATGGCTCATTGGGCGTACTTTTGTAGTCATCATGCTCCTTAGGGAGGAAAATACGTCACGTCATCACGTCATCGTATATAAGAGATATCTTTCATATATTATATGAGGCTCACCAATCTCTTCTATATATGTAGGTTGATTAAGATACATATAAAATGGACCAAACATGCTTACGAACACATTCAATTTTAAAATTAGGTAACTCAAATGGAAAATTTGTTTTGTTGAATGTAATCTAACACTTTAAACTATCTATAAATAAAATTCCAAATGATTTGGATATATTTTAATCACACTAAGTGACAATAAATTAGTCGATTTTATGATAATTCTAAAATGTTGATTTTACGATTATATCTTGCATGGATAAAACAAATGCACATCATTTTGAAATTTGTTTATATGTAGTTTAGACATGTTAGATCACATCTACCAGAACAAATTTTTCATCATATTTGCATACTTTAAATTTAAATGTGTTGAATATGCATATTTGGTCCACTCGAATGGGTCATAATTACTCTATATATGGAAAAAATTAAATATGAGTTACAATCTCACATTCTTTGTGTATGCGATCTATGAAACATGAATAATAGATGTGCCATCCTACTTTTCACTTTTCATGTCAAAAGTTAGTGTGCCTCCATACTACTTCTCTTTCATAGCTCACATAAAGAAGAATGAGTCCGCTTGTTGACATTCCGTGCTATATATATAGAGTTAGATAACAAAAGTTACCTTTATTTTTAACAAAAAATTAACATTTTAAATAAACAAGAACTCAAATCACAAAACTTTTTTGTTTTTGGTATATTTTATCCATGCATTAAGAAAGTCATAAATTAGTCAATTTTCATAAAATTATGAAACATTGATTTTATCGTCACTGGATGCATGTGTAGTACACCTTAATTCTTTGAATTTTTGTTTGTATCTAGTTTAGAATGGTTAGATCACAACCAATAGAATAAATTTGTATCCGAGTTTATAATTTTTTATTTGGAGCGTTTAGTTTTAGTTTTAAAAATAAATAAAAATTTGTAGTCCAACTCATGCGTGTGTGCTTTTGAGCGGACAAGCTCAGTGGCAAGACATGACCTTTCCACATGAGAGGTTATGGGTTCGAGGCTCCTTGCCAACTGTTACATGGTGGAGCTAATAAGCTTTCCTTTCATATCGATAGTTTGAGATTGGTACACTTGATTGGATTAAACATACCAATCTATTCCAATCAAATTTAAAATTTATCAAGCTAAATGGAAAATCCATTTTGTTGGATGGGATCTAACACATCAAACTACTTATAAACAAAAATTTAAATAATTTGGATATGTTTTACTCATGCATTAAGTGAAATAAATTAACCGATTTTATGACATTCCTAAAACGTGGATTTTGCCATTACTTTTTACATGGATAGAACACATCCAAATCATTTGAGTTTTCTTTCTAGGTAGTTTACATATATTAGATCACATTCAATAGAATGGATTTTCTATCTGAATTTTTAAACTTTAAATTTGATTGGGATGAATTGGTGTGTTCGATCTAATAGAGTTGACCATAGTCTAAACCTCTCTATACAGAGAGATAGATACATATAAGTCACAAACTCGGCCATCAAGATCAAAATTCATCAAAGAATTATGAAGACACTAAGAATTTACCATTGTAATGGTTTCAATGTTATTATTAAGGAATAATTAGAAGTTTCAATACCAAGGGACAAGTAGGAGTTTGAAAAATATATTAGGAAGCTTTGCAACATTAATAGCGTTCAAAGCCAAATGTTTCCCTTTTTTCAACATCATTTGCAATTTTAATCATGAGACGGTATGTCACCCGTAATTTTGGCCAAAAGCGGCCATTTTTATTAACATATTACTTAGGTTGGTGGTGATAATTCGGTACGATAAAAGAGGGATTTTATTTGATAACGACGAGGAATACAAAGATAATGGTCTCAATTAGAGAGGAGGACAACTCTCCCAGGATCTAAAACCATTTTCTACTCCTAAACTCCTACTTCTAATCTCCACTCTTTTTTATCAATTTTCTTTCTTTCCTAACACTCATCCCTTTATTGGGCTAATTTGACCCGTTTTACAAAATTGCACCTCAGGCACCAAATAACAAAATTGACCATCGGGCTCTAGAATTACAAAATTGCCACAATTGTGGTTGCAAGCCCCATTTCCTATACTACTTTGCCCCCGAAAAACCACCTTGTCCTTAAGGTGATGCATGAAATCCACGAGTGCGCTTCTTCAAGTGTTGGAGCACGTCTCATCACCTTTTCCTGGAGCAAAAGACCATCCACGAGCTCCGGCCTCATTGAAATGTTGTCGTAGGAGTGGTAGTGCGTCTGCAGCTGCGTCGTCTACGTTCTGGCGCTTTCCGTTCTGAATTTAGACTTCAAACGGGTCTGGAATCATCGAAATACGGAAGCTGTACAAAAAATCAGCCGAAAATCGCCCATAAATTCCCAAAAATAAGACAGCTCACTGTTCAGCCGTTGACCGGTCAATGGCTGAGTCGGCGGTTCGGCTTAGCTGGCTTGTTCCTGTGGCTCGGCTGAGCCGGATTGAACCGACGACTGATTCTTAGGATCGGCTGGATCGAGCTGCCACTGTAGCGGTGGCAAGTCGCCGACGCCGATGTCGATTTCCGATAGGGCTGGAACCGAGCTTGAACATGTTCGACTCCAACGGCCGTTGGTGGTGAAGGTTGGTCCGATGCGTTCATCCGGTCGAGACGAAGACGTTAGTGGTGGTGACGGTCCGAGATCTCGCCGGTGGTAGTGGCCATCCAAGGGTTCGCCCGCCTCGGTGGGCCCTCCGGGCGGTCGTCGGAGTCGGGACGGCCCACTGGGGGGTCGTCGGAGTCGGGACGGCCCACTGGGGGGTCGTCGGAGTCGGGGCGGGCCTCCTGGGGTCCATCGGAGTCGGGGCGACCCTGTAGGGGTTTGCCCAACTCTAGGCGGCCCTCCAGGGGGTTGCCGGTGTCGGGGTGGCTACAGTGGAGGCTGTCGCCGCCGATGGTTGGTTGTCGCTGCTCATCAGAGTCGGATCTGGTTCGTCGATATCTGTGTGCTTCAGATATATGCCGTTGTCTGTCTTCTTGTCCAATTCTGGTAGACCTGAGCTCGAAATCATCAGATGTGGAGGCGGATCATCCTAGGAATGGATTTTCAAGATCTTTTTCATCATGGCCAGAAGTGAGTCCATCCTTTTATCTGCTCTCGTTGCCACCGCCAAAGTCATCTACATGGATCTTAAGCTTTGATACTACTTGATGAGAATTTGGTAGAATAAAAGAGGGATTTTTATTGATAACGACGGGGAGTAATGGCATCAGTTAGAGAGGACCACTCTCACTGGATCTAAAACTATTTTCTACTCCTAAACTCCTACTCCTACTCTCTACTCTTCTTTATCAGTTTTCTTCATCCCCTAACACTAAACCCTTCCCTCCTATTTATAGGGCTGATTTGACCCTATTTACAAAATTGCCCATCGGGCACCAGAACCACAAAATTGCCCCTTGGGCACTAGAACCACAAAATTGCCACCATTGTGGCTGTAATCCCCATTCCCAACGGTTGGTTAGTTATGACTCTGTAATTTAATTCAGCGTATTCAAGTATACTTTAAACATGCTATACTTTAAACATACTTTATGAGTTTATATTATTTATGTATATTTAGATATGTGTATAACATGCATGAGAGGTACATTTTAGCATACATTTGACCAATATTCCCCACACACACCTCTTATATCCGCCACCCGATATTGTATTTTTCAAGCAAGCATGAGTTTGACATCCAACATTTTGAACACTATTTTCTATGCATCAAAAATGTTTCCTAGACGAAAACAATCTTATAATGAACATTGTTTGCTTATTATTCGTTGACTGCAGAATTGTAGCTAAATTCATAAATGCGATGTTTCTTATGAATTCTTTTTTTACGTTGATCCCTTTGCCCTTTATATGTGTGTTTGGTCATTTGTGGTTAGGGCTACATGTCCCGTTGTTGAAACAGTACGTTGGTGTTTGGTAAGGCTTGCTTTTGCAAATACATAGTAGGAGATGCATTTGGTTTGGTGGAGTGGAAAAAGAAAGGAAGTGCTGATGTGCCAAAAAATGAATGAGACCTTAAAATTAATTTTTTATTTCTCTCTTTGTGGTGCTTCAACCACTGTTGTTGGAACTGCACTGGACAACAGGAGTTGGAGTCCAACAACCGGTGATGATTAAAACCAAACATTACACTTTATGTTATTGGATCATGCCGCTACAAAACATATTTCTTCTGACATTTAATTCTGTTTGGAACTGCACTGGATTTGAGTGGAATTCAAACAACAGGAGTTGGAGTCTTTTTGTTATTGTACAACAACCGGTGATGATGCCAAAACATAAAACCAAACATTACATTTTCATACTTTATGTTATTGGATCTACATGCCGCTACAAAACATCCAACAGAACACCCCATATTTCTTCTGACATTTATATTCTGTTTATCCTTGTTAGCTCGAAACCTATGCCGTTTCACATGCCATCCATCCCCATTTTCTGTGCTGTTTACTGGATCATCTTCTCTTGTTACTGCAAATGACCCCAACAAACTTTATTCTCAGATGATTCAATTAGTGTGTTCCTTATTTTATTGTAATTCCTTCTTGCAAAACCTATCATTATTTTAAAATTTAATTAGTGATATCATGAAGAATAAAACAGGGTGAAAGCTATGGCACATGATGCACACCATTTTTAGTATCTCGTCCAAACTATTTCTATTAGTCGGTTAAAGACTTTATGTCTTTTTAAATTTCCCATTCAAGGAGTCATCACAGCAAGTTGGTTGCCTAGTTGTATACTTGTATTATTTAATGATCAGTAGTTTATGCCTAAAGTAGTGATGTTCCATGTTCGTGTTGTCTTCTTTATTATTCTAACAGATGCTTTCTTTTGTTCCCTCATTGGCTTATCTTTTGTACTCTTGGATATTAAGAATACATCTACGTCTAGTTTTGAAAGCATTTATTTAGTCCTCTACATTGGTAAGAATTATATAACATAAACTTCCTTCTTTCCAAAGGCTAAGGATTTAAGGAACACTGATTATGATGACATCACCAAATCTTACTCATGACCCTTGTTATGCCCAAAAGAAGTCATCATCAAACTATAAAAAAGTCCAAAATGAAAGACAAACCTTACTCAGCACTTTATAGGTCTTTGGCTTAATTTTGATTTTTTAAATATGTGAAGGACTTCAGCGTAACATTCGAAATGCTAAAACATGTTACTTTTTTAGGCATGAACCACCTGTATTGGGTGGGAATGTTATGATCCTACAAAGCGAATCTGATGTGGTAACCGTCTGCAAGCCATCATCTATTCCGGTGAGTTAAATAGTCTGAACCTTTATCGATTTCTTGTTGCATTTATGACTTTGATTGTGTGCAAAATTTTTTGTTTTAACCTACTTTTTTTGATTTTTTATGCTTTACATACTAAACGGATCTATCCTGTCAGCTCTTTCATTTCAATTACTTTGCGAAATCAGTTTAAATGTATACATGGGAGGTGAATGGAAAAGAAAGTCATAAATATTGAAGTTTTCTTTATCTTCATTTATGATGTGCGAATCACTTTAAACGAGTATGCACCTATGTCGACGGGGTGTTGTAGAGACTTCTCTAACTGACTTAATTAGTATCTTCTTCTACATGCTAGTTTTTCTGTATGACTGCTATCCATGCGTAGCACGTTTCACAGTCTGAGCCACCAAGCACCCTTCGTATCATAATTTGCATTACTTTTTTCCAGCAGAACTTTAGGCACCTTAAATATAATTGGATGCCTTGCAGAATTTCGTTTTTGGAGGATTAAGGGATCAGCAGTGCAGATTGTTGAGCCACCAAGCACCCTTCGTATCATAATTTGCATTACTTTTTTCCAGCAGAACTTTAGACACCTTAAATATAATTGGATGCAGTGCGGAATTTTGTTTTTAGAGAATTAAGAGATCAGCAGTGCAGATTGTTGATGGAGGATTGATATAGAACGTTAAGGTGTCAACTTCATGTGTGATTTTTCAGATATTTGGGATCTTGATAGGCTAGTTAGTTGAGGCATATGCTATCTCAATAGGTTAGTTATTCAAGGTATTTGTTATGATAACTTTTGATTCTTAGAGTGCGTTGAAGGTGCATGTACGCTATAGAAGAGCAAACTTAATTTCTTAAATTAAAAGGAAGTCTGATGGTATGAGTTTCTGCAAAGTGATCTTCATGTTTTCTGTGTAGGCCGCCAACTGTTGAATATGGAAAGTGATGTAAAAGTTCAACTTCAGAAATTAAGGGGGAACATAACCCACATCTGTTCAGGCTAATTTCTTTTAGATTTTGCACGCATACTAACCTATTATGCCAGAAGAAGTTCCCTTTTCCAAACACCTGAACTGTAGCCTGCATGCTGATCTGTCTTGAACATTTTGACTGTTGCATACATGGGTTGTAAGTAATTCTGATGGTATAATATTCTGTTTTGAGCACGGAGGTGAAAATTCTTAATCTTGTGAGTGTCTCCACTGACTTGGTTATCATGGTGAGTTCGAATCAAAATGCAGTTAGCTGCGTTTCTTAACATTGAGTTGAACAGACATGAAAAATTGCACAAAAATGCTATTATTTGGTTATTAGCTTTTGGTATCAACCATCTGTAATCTGGTATGAATTGATGGCCAATGAAAATAT